>JAUEPU010000069.1:0-284797 GCA_030435615.1 Armillaria luteobubalina
TTTTGTGAGGAAATTTGGCAAGCCTTGAAACTTCCCTTGGCGTTGTTGGATCCAGAGTCTACTAGCAATTCTGACAACAACGAAGATGATTCTAATGGCAACTCCAAGGACATGTCTGACATTCAAAGTGATGCCAACCCAGAAGATTTGCTACGAGAGGATATATTAGCTGCCATGACAGCTGACAATGGGGACAGCAGCAATGACAAAAAGGGTAGTGAATCGGACTCCAGTGGGACCTGGGAAGATGCAAGTGACGAGGATGAGGACTTGGGGCAAGAATCAGACTTGGAGGATGAGCTTGATGGAGAATGCGACAATGATGATAACGAGCTTGGTGTGATTGACGATTTGGGCTTTGCTAGGTTGTGACATAAATACAATAACAAGTTTTCATCTTCTTATTTATATTCTTGTGGTAGTGGTATTAAGGACTACATAGGAGGTCCAGTAATGATGTTTTAGGCCCTTTACGAACACCTGCTATCATAGTCCATGATTGCCTATGATCACAAGGCATTGGGCTACTTATTAGGGATCGCAAGTTGATCTAATGATAGCTATTGTCGTAACCACCTTACAAGGTACTGTGATTATAGCTTCATCTTGCAAATACTCCAATGGTTAATTAATCCTAATGATCTTTTTACAGTTTTTGTGGTGTCAGACATGCTAGGTATCACCATGCCACCCCCTCCTTTCTTGCCTTTGTTATTATTCCAGACTATCCCAAAGCATCACAAATGTTGTATCAACTAATAGCATTGTATAATATCAATGCAGAGAAGGACAAAATTGTAAAAGCAGTTGTCAGCATGAACACTGTACAAGGGGGGCAGGGATTCTACAATATACTTACTGTGGAGGAGATCGATGACATTGACCATTAGACGAGACAGTCCTGTGTTTTTAGCAATTTTTAGCAATTTTTGGTGATTTTCGGTGACTTTTGTAAGGTCGGAACGGAAGTTCGGGCCAAATTTGCTAAAATCGCCAATTTTGGGAAAGTTTGGACAGATTGTTCACAAAACCGGAAATTGGCGTACCGACCTCTATAAGGATAATTGAGGGTCCTTGCTCAATTGACATCACATGATCACATGACAGGTAGGTTACAACTTACCTCGATGAAACCCCCTCCAGCGGGGGGAGGTAAGATACCAGTAACTAACCGGGTAACTTACTGGTCCAAAACTGGGGGTTTCGTGCACAACCCTGGTTCATAATATATATAGTCTAGGACGTACGAAGCTGGTAAGACTGCCTCTGTTCCTTTCTCCCGGAAAACAAACCGCAAGTGCAGATACCAGGACTTCCGACAAACCGGACCCAAACATGCGACGTTATTACTCATATGGGTCACTTCCTTCTAAGATGCTGGCAGAAAAGTAAGCTGGAATGTAATTGGCCACGAAGGCTGGATATCTTTTTAGGCCTATACAGGTAAGTCCTTCAGCGTTAATTACAAGATGTATCAGAACATCTTACTCGTGTTCTCGCTGCCAGCACAAAGCAACAAACAACAACGCGACGAGCGTTGCCATACATCCAGTAATGATGACAGCCACCGTACGCGCAACGGGGAATTTCCCTTCCGTCAAGGCTATTTGAACGGAGAAATACCTCGACACCCCAACGGCAAGGATCCCCAGAGCTAACAGAACCGTTGTGGCTCCAAGGGGTTTAGCATATCCCTGCGTGGTACTGCTGGTAGGCGAAAACGAGGCGCTCTGCATTGCGATGGAGAACAATTGGACGAGAGCGACGCCGGTAGAGGCGAGGACAAGAGAGGTTCTCACATAGGCAAGGAATGTCCTCTCAGAGGCAAGATGATCCCTTGCGACGGAGCCGTTGTTCTCTAGCGTCAGGCTGACATGCATCGTAAAGTATTACGTCCTCCTCCACCGCTCCCTGGGCGCTTTATAGCGTTGTCTATTCCAAATTATTCACCTTATATATACCGTCGTGGGATAGCGAGTTCAAAGTCGACCCGTAATAGGTACCGCAATTAAGGAGGTGGCGTGGCGACAAGCCTTACGAATACTGTGCCTACCCCAGGTATTCCTACGCTTCAAAGTTGTGTGGAACTTTCAGCTTAGTTGTTCAAAAATACAGCCAATATATATGCTCACATAGCCAGATTTATGAACTTAAAGGCTGGCCTGCGGTGTATTCACGTTCATTACAGGCAATTCTGTCCGGACCGAAGGCCATGTGCCATTGTCGCCGGGTATATTTGTGTGACTAAAACCACGGAGCGGTGCGGCTATAAGCTCTAGTGAACTTTTCAATCATCGCCAACGTTCGGCCGTAAGTTTCTTATGTATTCGCAAGGTCCTCAGTATATGGAATTGCTTCGATTGGCATATCAAGGCCGTCCTATCGTACCGTCCTGTATCGATGCGATGAACTAAGTTCTGGTTGTATATCCTAAACCTTACTCACGCAACATATCATTTTAATGAAATGTGAGAATCCGGGGTTTTGCTAGAAAGATCTCAGTCAGCTGAGCCTGCTCCGCAATGTGCATTGCACATCGACATCGAAGCCAGTCTCTTCGTAAGTTTGATATAAGCATGGCCCGGACTGTCTTTGCTTAGGCTGATATGGATTAACTGAGCTGATTGGCACAGATAAGAGAATTCGAACGAATAGAGTTACGTACTTTCTGCAGCAAATAAATGATCCATCTTCCTCTCCCTGTGCTAATGGAATTCGGAATAGGCTTGCCGCTTCGCTAGTTTTAAGGTTGCGAACGGAGCTTAGTGGCATCTCGACTTTCCAAGGGTTGTCCGGTGCCACGTGCCAACCGAGCCGAACTTTGGCACAACCATCATCTCGGCCAGACTCTTTCTGCGGTACGGGCTACATTGCCTATGTTACTGGATCTATGTGTCTTCCCACCATTAGTTTCTGGGGAAATAAGTATATTCTAAATATTCTATGCCACTCCAGGGCCTGGGCAGCTCCGAACATCGGCTGACACTTTCGTTTCATTCACGGTGAACATGCCTTATCTATCCTGCCACCCAAAGATTTGAAACTTTTGTCTTTGGCCATCTTCGATTTTGTCGCTTTGACCAGTGGCACAAACAACGGGGCACTATAAAATGCCCACAGCCGTTTGCACGATTCTTCCTTCTCGAAAATCTTCGGGCAAATGGCCTACCGTACTTTTCAGGCATCTAACGAACCCCCGACTGCTCCATATCCTAACTATGACGACTATCAAGACTTTCTAAGATACGCGGATAACACGGGACACGGTACTTGTAATGCTCGTTTCTGAACGTGAGAAGGGAATTAAACAATGGCCACCAGGTCCAGCTGGAAACGGATACTCCTTGGGAGACCCTATTTATGAGCATAGACTTGGTCAGGCTCACGTATTTTCCTTTGCGACACATGTTTAAGATTTAACAGTCAACGCTAATTCGAACCGTCCACTGTATGAAACGCGAGTGATAGATCTGCACCAGAACATGCTCGATCTACTAGAACACCACAAGTCGAAGGTCTTTGCCAGTATTGCAAGTCTCACACATGCCGTGCATCGAGTGAGTTTGCATCACACATTTCCGACTGACCAACTTTTCACTCCGATATGCAGCAAACCAATTATTACCGTTTGGCTGGTGAAGGTATCCCCTTTGAGACGATACCCTTTGCGAATGGCTCGATGCCTAATAAATATCCTGTACGGAATTGAATTAGTCTGTTGCAACTAACCTTTTTTAACTGTTCTATTCTTCCCAGCATCTGCTCCCGGCTCTGACTAGCGTACATGTCGTAAACGCTCTCACTCTGGAGCAGCTTGTTCACTATTGCTCTGGTTATAGGATAGCTCACGACCCCCAAAACGTAGAGCGGATGACCCTCGACTTGAAGGCATATATTGGCTGCGACCCTTGAGGCTGAATGATGGATGACACCCTTATACGAATGATCCATCTCAAAGACTCGCTACTCCTCACGCTATCGTGTTCTGCTGTATTTAACTTTCAAGAACCATTGTACTTTGTCTACACACTTCCTTATGGGACAAAAATCATGTATTAACATCTACTTCGCGACAAATCCCGGTAGCCACTTCTCCACGTAAACTAGAAATGAATTTTGAACTGCAACAACGGTATCGTCGGGTGCGGCAAGCGCGATAACCAAATCAGTACAATGGAACCCGTTCGAGAGACCGATAGGTTGATCGTCGGTGCTCACGGCCGTACTATTCACAGCGGATACTGTTCCCTCTCTCCACGGATCGCCTGGTGGATGTCAGCATAAGGACATACATTGTGAAGTCTACGATGCTTACGCTTTCCATTCGCAAAGAACAGCCTCGTGTTCTTGACGCCCCACCCACCATACAAGGCATTGATGTGGTCAGCGTCGGGAAGCGGAGCCGTAGAGAATGCTTCTGGAAAAGTGGTTACGCATTCTTGCTAGACAATGAAATGAGTCCGGATTTCTGTCAGCTAGCCCCGGTAATATGAAACTAGCAGACAAAGACTAACAAGGTCATCTTGCCACTTGTTGAGTCTTGAAACGATACCTCCTTGTCCGATGGGCGGTCCGTCCTGCAGAGGTTCGTCGGTTTTGTATCGTGAAGTTGTGCGACAACTTACTAGAGATTCTTCAATTTCATTACATCTACAAGCAGAATGTCAGTATGAGGCATGATTCGAATACCGTCGTGAAAATAATGCACTCCAACCAAAACCATGAGCGATATGTATCACCAACAGGATAGTCGGCTCTAGCCTCGAACTGTTGAGGAACGACTTGTTTGTCATGCATAGCTGCAGGCATCGGTGGCCGGCCTAAGCTACTAGAGCATAGTCTACAGGGCGATCTCAAAGATCAGCTCGAGAAACGTACACCGTAAAGTCATCTTACCCATCATTATCAACACAATCTAGTAAACAATCATCAGCAAGTACACTAGAAGTCGATTATATCCGTTACTGGCCTGCATCAGCTGCATAGTTGATGGAGAACCATCTAGCCCAAGCCGAAAGCGCGTTGTCCACTCCCCATCCATTCTCAGATGCCAACATCCCATTCTTCACTTCAAGCGCATCACAGAATTGGTAGAAAGCTGCGCCAGGGCCCGTATTGGGCTGCAGATCCTGCCATGTCCACAGATCCCATCTTACTGAAGGCGCCATCAGAATCAGAGAGCGTGATAGACACGACGGAATACCCACAAGCTTGTGCCACCTCCAAGTTGGACGAAAACCCGAACATCCTTTGGATCTTCTGTTGGGACTGAGTATCATTGCCAGTGAAGACTCCGTCGATGTAGGTGATGACAGCTTCAACATCAGCGGAACAATTCTTGGGCATGTTCTCACGAATGGGTTCGTAGTACTGCCAGAAATCTCTGCGAACATGCGTCAGCTCATGGGAAATGGAAAGGTAAAGGTCTACCAACAGCTCAACTTGAACGACTGCTGATGATGCATAGCCAATCCAAAAAATGTCGGGGTGTCTATATACGGACTTGTCAGTGCTGAAGGAGGTCGACCAAATGTTTAGAACAACTAACGCGGCCATTGTCCAGCTGACCAAACCACCTATATACGATAGATTAAGTCCGTTATTTTCGTAAAGCACAACACTGACCTGGGTAACTTCCACCAACCAAGATCCACGGCGCCTTATCTGGACCCACGACATCGCCATTGTCTTGAGGAAGAACAACATTTTGGGCAAAGTAAACATGGTCTTCGATGGTTTGGGCCACCGTTTGATACTTGAGACTGTCCACGTTCAAGTTCGGGTATGGATTACTCTCGCCAAAATAACGATGTTCAATGACTATAGCTGCACCTCCGAACCGTTGGGCGACGACACCGTTAATTGTGCGATTCGTCACGTAGCCGTAGTAATCTGATCATATGGTATGAGATAAATGACTTAGGGAAGTACAAATACATACCGCTGGCGTCGACTTCTCCGGCGTTCATGAGAATTATCGGACCTCCTAGAATATAGACGTTAGCGGGAGTACTCACAAAAAACGTTCCTATACGCAAACCTGCTTCATAGAACTCAGCAGTATGCCAATATCGTTGTTTGAACGTTCCCATGGACGGGTCATCGTGGTCAATGAGTTGGTCAAAGTAATATATCGTGTCGTATGGGGGCAGATCGCGTGCGCGCAAGTGAGCATGGGAAGCTTCGAGATCGTTCACGTCCACCTTAGGTATCCCTGGGAGTTTGGGACGTCGGACGGGAACCCGGCCGCTGAGAGCACAATTGCAGAAAAGAACAAGAACAAGGAAAGACTGAACCAGCATGACGCAGGATTAATCTGAGAGACATGGCTGTCTATTTAAGAGTAGTCATCGCGGGCCGGACGCGGAAGACTCGCAGACGTCTTGTGGACAAGCCGGAGGAGCATATGGAAAGGCCATTCAGATAATTTCGTCCCGGGTATCGTGATGGGGGAAAGAAGGTGAGATAGAACTTGGACTCATGAGGTCTCGGAAAAATGTCGCTCTGAGGATATCTAGACGAATGGCAAGTAAGCGAATCATGGAAATCCGTGCCTCTTAGTATCAGTAAATGATAAGGGTCCAAATAAAGTGCGAGGCCGTGTAACAGTAGAGATACCACGACCACGCTTTATAACTGCGAAGAAATGCAGGGTCACGGCAGATTACATTCAAGTATTAGCCAACCGTCTTCGATAAATCCTGAATGTGGTATAGTAGATATCAGGCCAGAAAGGCCACAATAAGATTGAAACGCACCAGAAAAAAAATTCCCATCGCGGCCTAAATTTTTCCGTTTAGATGGTTGAGAGTACAGTCGCAGATAACGAAAATCCTACCGACAGCTCGCAGCGGAGGGCCGGTCATGGTTATTCGTGAATGTTGCAACCTGAATGAAATTGCTCAGGTGAGAATTCAACAGCACTACTATTTTGCTAGCTTTCCAAAGACTGAAGTCAATAAATGTAACAAGAGCGGCGAGATACCAAGAAATTGAAAGAGAGGATAGAGGAGCAAAGCCGAACCGAAGTTCGACTCATCGGCATATTGCGGGTGGACCTGCCCTAAAGATAAATGTGTCATACTTAAATTGACTGTCAACCTTGATCCAATTTCCTTTCCTGCATGTATATCGGTAACGCGTTATCATTGCATACCATTCCAGAAAAAGAAGTTGTCCATCCCATTAAATAAGGTCTCAAACCTAGATGCCTCTGCCCTTCAGCTTCAGTATTCAAGACGGCGCCCTTCAGTCTCGCTTCAAGAAAGAGAATCCCAACCACGGTGGAGGCCGCATGTGCATGTAAGGATTCCTTAGAGTGTGCGTACTCAGAGAACAATCATCCATCCATTCCTAGAAATTGTACTGCCTCCCGCTTCCTCGAACTAAGCGGTATGCCGCAGCTCATTGCTAGGATGAGCAGGGTATGCGACAGTCATAGCATCGCGATAGGAGCCTATGTAACGCGACGCAAATGCCCTCACCAGAGCATCCATATCCGGCTTTATGACTGGGAACAATATCAGATCTGGTACCAGAGTCGCGTGTGTTTACGACGCCCAGCAAGAATCGGCGATTGGTAAAAGGATGCGGGTAGTGCGACTCGCTGAAGGACATCAATGTATGTTGATTCTTCTGGCAGACTTCGTGACAGAAGAGTACAAAAGGATAGGTGAAAACACCGTGATAACCATTGTCCGTTTCAGCCTCTCTAGCAAATTCGTAGTCCCGAGCCGCTGCCAACAGTACATGAGAACCCATGTCTGGTTGCCAATCCAGGTCGAGTACTGAAAAATAAGCAGGATAGCGTTTCATGTTATCGTCTGCTACACGAAGCATATCAATGGCTGCTTGATGCGTCAGAGGATATGTCGTTCGAACCCGCCCTCTTGTAGAGAGTCTACTATGACTTCCGGCACGGCGTAACAGCAATCAAGGATGACGGTGATTCGATGTCCTTTGGCATTAGAGATTAAGGCGAGGACGGAATGTATCTCTCGGTCGCTGATGTCAGGGACCAACATCCCATTACGATTGAAACCGCGATCGAAGGGACAGATGGCCTCTATAGCATGATCAAAACCATCAGACCAATGCTTAGGATCAGGGTAGCTTGTGCCATGTCCGGCGAAGTAGATGATAATGATGTCGTCACGACAGATGCGCACGCCGTTACAAAAACCCAACAGCGCACTGATGATGTTATCACGAGTGGCGGATTCATCGCAAAGGGAGCGGATGTGATCTGCAGGCACGTCAAGGTCCTCGGTGAGATATTTCTTTATTAGCTCTACGTCGTTGACGCATCCTTCCAACGGCTGGCTATTGTATTGGTTGATGCCCATGAGAAGTGCCCAGAATCGTGAACTCGACTAAGATATCATTTATCAGTACGGTGCATAACAAATGCCAGATAAATGTACACCTTTCTAGCTCGAGAGAAAATATCCTCTTCCTTCGGCCTATCCTTCCCGACTCTAGGCTTGGCTAAATTGGTACGAGCGTTCGCGAGTTCCCGAAGCTTGTCTGCGCTGTCCCAGTCTTTCCTGTTTTTAGCCTCTTGAAGAATGCCATCGGAGTCGAGGTTGGGTCCATCCATGCCATACTCTTCCGCAAGCCTTGCCTCCAGCTTCTCCAGTTCCTTGGCCCTTTTCTCCCACTCGCTGAGCTAGTACACCATTAAAAACACATGCTTAGATCATACCTACAAAAGAAAACATACCGAGTTAGGTGGCTGATCACGATCTGGATTGTAAATTTTCTAAAAGGATGCTCATGGACGACGAAGAAATGAGAATGATTAAGGTACCTACGAGCTGAGACGTATCACAGTCCTCGTCAATGGGGTTCCCATGATTTGACGAAGATAGCTAAACCGCAAAATCAGCAGCTAACAGTTTACCAGATAAAGACTCTAAGCACACCTACCCCGCGTTCGATTTGGTATCGGATACCGTGCCTTCATCGGCTTGAGTCTGGAAATTACTCGGTCGATCGAAATTTGCGTCGTCCATGGTCTCAAAACTTTGGGTTGTTGAAGACATAACGCTAGTGCTATCACTACAGGCACTGTCCAATCTCGACACACGGCACCGGGTTCTCATGAACCGGAGCCGAGCGGTCCAAAGTTGAGTCGAGTTGAGCGACACTACTCACTCGGGTTCGAGAGTTCACGGAGAAGGGATTGTTGGGAACGGTGCATTCGCAGGGGTTAGAATAGTGGCCGGTAAAGCCAGAATAATAGACTTGTATTCTCTGGCTCCTACAGAGCCTGTATTTATACTACGAAAACTATCTAGAAGATTCCCCCAAATCTGTATTACCGTCCCTGTCGGATGATGTTTGTCAAGATATGCGTCTCAGGTCTGTGGCCTCAGTCTGGCATCCTTTCGACGATCCCTTCTCCATGGGTACCCAGATGGACACCAGACATGTCTTCTCATGTAACCATCGCGGGATGTCGAGGACACGTGCTGGCTAGAGAACGCAAGGACGAAGAATCGGGTGTTATAAATGGTCTTTTTATACAGGCCCTCGTTGAAACCCTTCAGAACCCCGAGTTCAAGGACGTACATTCAACACACTTGGTACAGCTTTTGCAAGCTTTTCCTTTGCCGCCGTTCCGATATCAGACTCCAATTGTCGTCGGAAATTTTAAAGATAAGTTACTTTGGTCTCATGAAGATTCCGTGCAGCTGGACCAGCAGTAATTAACTGTTTTCTCTTTACGTATTGTTTAGACTTATCCGTTTCTGACTTCATTGTGACTAACCTTTCCTAACTAATTTTCTTTTGAATGCCTGTTATCATTCTTCCCTCTTGTATACTGTACCTTTCGCTGGCCTTTAACAATTTGATACGACATCAACCTCACCTGGTATCGGTCAGAAAATGATGACGGCAAATTGATCGGCAACCTGCTTCCATCATCCCAACACTGTTAATGGTCTCCGGTATTTCGGTCGACTTTACGGCGCCGAAGGCGTGTTCCTTTTAAAACGAGAATTCTTCATACCACAACCAGAAACGAAGACCAAAGGCCGATTCACCCTTTGGTACCTTGCTCAATCCGTATACTCACAACAATAGTGCCTAGATTGCCTTTAAAAGCGAAACAGTCATCGGAGCACCAGACTTTCCAGTCTCCGTACTCAATAATGGACCTGCAAGAAACACTACTCAGAAGCAAGCATCTTCCTGAGGGATAAAGGGATCAACTTCGTATCTTCTACAAGGCAATGCATAAAGGTACTTAGGTAAAAGGTAACATTACGCGTCGTATCGATGGCGCATTATTGTGACTTATTATTGTCAGACCGTGCCGCCTTCCTTTTTAGTCCTTTACCATTTCCCACCATGACCGATAACAGGTATGCCATGAAAGCGCTCGACGACGACGACAGCAACCGGACGCTGCTCAGCGATGATGATGAAGAAGATGGGGAGACCGAGACTCTCATTCATCAGCAGCCAGTACCATCAGATCCACGATTCGACCAGCCAGTTCCATCGCCCTTCGCTCGTGCTGGGCTGCTACTACTTGTCGCCTTTTTGTTCTGGTTGGCCTTTTCACTACGAAAGGCAGTATGGGAGGGTAAGTCTGCAGAAAGGTGTGACTCCAGACCTATCTCTGTCGCGCGTGGTAGCTGATGGCAATCTCACAGGTCCTCAGATACATCTTGATGATGGAAAGGCAAACAACTGCAAATTATTTCCGGATGGGTCGATGAAACTTAAAGGCGTACATGGTTGCCTTGGATTATTTATTGTCTCAGAGCGTATTGTGGTGATAGGTGAGTGATGCTCATCTCATTGGCTTCTCTGACTCGCGCTCAACATGCTTGGAGACATTTTGCTACATAGGACATTTGCACATGACACTCATTTTTTGTATTCTACAATGGAATTAATCTTTGTTATCATTCGCACGAATGTTCCGTTTACCAAGTGACCTTTGACCGGCAGCCTTCAATTCGAGCGCGAAGGGACGAAGAGGTTAAATTTGCACAGGTTCGGATGCTAAAAGAGGGTGTGTTCGCTTTTTTACCGGTGAAATGTTGTACTATAATACTGGCATCAGTTTCTTTTCCAAAAAAATATAGTACAACTCCCACGGAAACAGACGCCCATTCATCGCATCTTCATCGCCTTCATCATCAGTCTCCTGTACCTCCACCCGTCGTTACTATCATGCCTGTATCCTCCCTTCTGCAGCAAGGACGAGACCAATGGTCTACGATGGGCCCTTTGTCTATCAAGTCAACATTCACATTTCATTTATCGCCGGGATCGCATTATTCGCCTCGGTGTGGATGGGGATGGATGTTCTCTGTTGAATACGGAAACGAGATCTTTGCCCAGGACTGCACAAAGTTAGTGGCGTATTTCGATTACACCGCTCCAGGTGGTACAGACTTTTGGGGCCCGTCATTGACGGTATCGGGTGCAATCAGCGATCCGTCCGTAGCCCACTCCCTTGGCGAAAAGGTCGATATTAAAATGGGTCCATCGTCGGCACCGCAGATTGTTAAACGTACTCTGGGATCGTGTCATCTCCCATTGACGGATGCAGTCTTCGTTCTCGAGTTCACGGTCGCCTTTCCTTTCCACGAGACCATCTTCTCGCCGATCGATTCCAAGGCCGCTTTCACTTCAAGGGCTTCGAGGGCCCTAAGAGACACGATAGAAACGGGAGAACTCATCGACACCAAGTTTTACTTGTTCAGTCGTCGGCTGGGGGAAGGTCAGGCGTATTGTCCCAAAGCTCTGTTCAGCAGCAGTCGTGTGATATTGGGAGCGAGTGACTACATTGATGTTTGTAAGTATGTTACCTTTTTCCTTGTCCGTGCTCGCTGATATCATTCTGCCTGCAGTGCTTGGCGGGAGTACGTTTTCCGAGTCGAAAGAAGTCGATATCGATGAACCGGTCGACATCCAAGCTGGAGACTATTCGTATGACGCGGACAGTGACCTGGAGTCAGATGATGGTTACGATGATGACGCACGCCGTAGGTATGGCAATTGCTAATGAAAGTGCTACAACTTTCGCTAACGAAACAATGAATCAGCTCGAACTGGAGGTCTGAGTCTTCCGCGTCAATCAAGACTCGTCCACGACTGGGTCGAGTCTGCGTGCTGAAAGATATTGCGTACAAGACGTGAGGAAGATATACACCACGTCTTCCGTTACCACTGAAAATTTTCCTAGATTCAAAGCTTTGTTGGTGTATCTGTACACTGAAGACATCACCTTTACATCTATCAAGTCGAAGACGTCGCCACCCTCAAACTTTGGGCCAGGCTGCTCTCCGAAATCTATGTATCGTCTTGCAGACATGGTGCGCGTCGGAGCAAACGTAGTTTCTCCTTGCTCATTTTAGCAGATCAATCACGAACCACTCAAGAAACTAGCTCTTGCCAACCTTCAAACACAGCTCACCAAAGAAAACATCTGTTCCGAACTCTTCTCCGAGTTTACTTCATGGTAAGACGTCGTTGACGCCACATACGCAATGTATTATATATTACGACAGGTACCCTGAAGTTCTGAACATGGAGGTCAAGTTTATATTGGAACACTGGACCGATCCGGTCGTCCAGGACAATCGCAAGACGATGTTCAAGCGACTTGTTGACGGCCAGTTTCCTTATGCATGGCCAGCTTTCAACGCTATCATGGAGAAAATGCACCCAGCGCTGGGAACGGCAGTGTCAGTTAGCCCTCTGGTGGTGCCACGGCGGAGGGTGTCGCCGCTTCCAGTCGTCCCGCTTTCAGTCATTCCGCCGGGACAGAGACGGCGCAATGTAATACATATCTCGGATTGGGGGTGTGTACTCAGACCGCACACACGTTCAAATATTGACTACCATTGCATAGCGTCCCGCCGTACTCGTCTTGACAGACGATGGAGTGCTGAGAAGAGCTTTCTATGTAGCCTTACCTGCCTACCTGTAGAGCAATAGGTCCATGGACCGGGGTATATTCTTATGTTATAGCTTGAAGTCGTGGTGCATGTGTCATAAACGACGACCAGTAGCAGTTGCGATTGACGCACTTAAGCATGAATAACCTTAAATTGATCCGGGCTGTCACGGTAGATTGCCAATTTCAACTATCGCTCATTACTGTGGTCTTCGAGCTGTTTCACTGCGCACCCAGACGAGTGTAGCCAAAAGCACTGTATTAAACCAAGATGAAGAGGGACGCCGCGAGCTATGTAAACTACTTGCGAGCCTTCTTTTCCGACGCGCAATACAATAATTGAGGGAACCACATGTTGTGGTCCAATGCGTAGATAGAGACAAGCCTGAGTTGATCCAAAAAGACCTTGTTAGGAAACTGGATATTTCCATGTTCATACCCAGCACGCGGGGGTCCGCTCTGCAGAAGCAATGACTATTTTAACATACTACTGTCAGGCAACAACTGAAGAGACGACGAACCTTGGTGGCGTGGTAGAATGCCTGAGCAATGGCGTGAAGAAGGCCACGGCGAGTAACCTGCCCGTGTGTGCAACAAACGGCGATCCTATGAGAATATGAAGGATATCCGTTGATCTAGTATGGTGATAAGCTTGATCGAACTCGTAACAGCGCTCTGAAACTCACATTGATAGTCAAGTCAATGGTGGTGGGAGTGGTGCCATTGATGAAGCTGACGGAACTTTCCCCGTCAACGAGGGCCAAACTGCTGTTGCCGGCTTCCGCCAACAGAACATCTACGAGGCTAACACCGGCTAATACATTGGTAGTATTATGATCATTTGGATGGATGGCGAGGTGCTTATCACTGAAGTCTATTTTTCCTGAAAACCTTATTGGCAAGGTTTCCACGAAATGAACGACATCGCCCGGTCGTGGGGGCTTCATTTTGTGCGCCTAGGAACAAATGAGCCATGTTTCAGAACGAAAGGGACTAGAAACTTACAATCTCATAGTCGTTTCGAGATGCAGAACTCTTCCAGTAGGCGCACGCCGTCATTGGACATTGTTGCGAGGTGTTCGCCTGGGGAATTAAGGTGAGAACAGTGATAAATCCTTGTTATGAACAATTCACGCACATGGTTCTTAGCCAATTGAAACCGTGTTTCTGTGGCAGGCGTTGAACCCCTTCGAGGAACCGCCGAAAGATTGGCCGAGGGTAGGCTTAGTAGCTGCACAGTACATGATCAACATCAGTAATATCCAAGCAGGACATATAACTTACATGTTGCATGGCACTCGGGGCTTTGACTTTCTGGAAGGTGACTCCCTGGTAGATAGTTCTGGCCCGCTGGTTGTGAATGGACGCGGGCGAGAAAGGAGAATCAGCGTTCGCCGGGATTGGAGGCGGTGTGCTCGGATGAGGGCGGTGATTTGAGTTGACCCGAGAGGGACGGTAGTTGTTTGTGGGGGACTGAGGGCGAGAGCGCGAACGGTGTGGAGAACGCTCAGGACCCACACCTGACGAACGTCCCTACGGACAACGTCAGTACTAAATTATGGAGACGAGTGAAAGTTCAATCATACCTTTCTGCTGGGAGTGGAAGGAGGCGTGACCGGCGGGCGGAAGTGAGAGGTGGTGATTTTATTGCCATATGCGTCGGGCTACGAAACTCATGTTAGCCTGAATTGTGTGGTGACAGAAAGAGTGTTCTATGTACCGATGAAGATAAACCCGCAGCGCGCAATCCAGCCGGTGGAGTAGTGGTATGGCCAGGAGCATACGGCGAACCAGATGAGAAAGACATTCTAAGCGGGTTGAAAATGAGAAGAAGGAGAGCAGAAGGTGTTCTAAAGTAATGAGCAGTGGGAAGACAACCAGGTCCTCGAGGTAGCAACAGACGAGTGGAAAGAGTGATGGAAATTGGGGGGTTATCGCGGTCGCCTTCAAATAGTCTGGACTGTATGAGATGCCACTACAATCAGCGAAAGTTGCTCTCCATTGTCCGAAGTCATAGATTATCGGGACGGCCCGTTAATTCCAATCTTCTATTATCCGGGGTCGGGTGTGCGAGGCTTGGCTATGGGCTTTGAAATTAGTTTACAGAGAAAAGCTGGTACTGAAAAGGAATTCGATATGAAAATGAACAATGGAGCTTCAAGGAAACTGAAGGAGCTGAACAAAGGTCTTTTTGAATGAACCGGGATAACTTCGTTCAAGTTTAGGATGACTCGGACAACCATATTGGCGCAGAGTCAAGTCAACGATGTGATGAGGAATGTACCGAATGGTGCACTCGGGTCTTTGAATTCTATCAAATCTTGACTATACGGAGATAGTCCAGGGCTGCGTAATTTATACTTTACTCGACCAAGCCCTTCAGAGATTTGCTTGCGATCTGGAGGCTATGGACAAAAAGGGATGAGTAGTTGTTTGCGAGTGATGAAGATATAAAGGCGCACCGGAGAACATATCTTGACTTCGGATGGGTTGTCTGATGGAGGCTCAAATGGTGTTTGGATGCACGGTCTATGCCTATTGCACTTCTTTACAAGCTGTGGTTCAGGGAGTACTGGATGAGTTTGGTTTGGTAGTCAATGGATTAAGTCTTACGGAATGTGTCGCTAAAGTCATGGAATATTCCGAAGGCTGCGGTGAAGGATGAGGATATGTGCATATAATCAATGGATAAAGTTTACTTGTATTTCCTCCATGTCGGACTCGGAATCCTATCCAGGATACTCACTTCGCATCAGAAATTTGGCGGGACACATTATTACTCACCGACAGTGTTTCTTCCAGGGGTGAGGATTCCTGAGCGTCAGCAGTTTCGGCCATCTGAACATCCAAGCTTTGGTCCGATTGACTCTGAGCAGACACGGAAGAAGCATCCTATTGAAGGATGTAGCAGATTTAGGTAGGAATCGAATATCTGGCTTACCGATTCTGACTGAGATGATGGCATCGTAGCAGTAGCCTCATGGCTTTCTTGAAGGTATGCATCTTCGACGTAATGAGCGATGGACGCGTCAAAGGGGTATGTGGCGTGGAAAGGATTCAGCGCCTGGTATCCACCAATCCTGTTGGTCTGGGCTAATATCAACACAGGAAGGTAACGAGTGTGTGAAAGAGTCGCACACTTTCTTCGGTACCGTGGATGAAATAGTAAGACATGTGAAAGAAAGGACGTGATAGAGTCGAACTGAATGCTCTCCAGCTTTTATAATGACCACCTATACGGGCTCCGCGTGGCTCTATAGTTTGCCTTGAACATTGTCCTACAGTCCTTGAGTCAAAGATCCAGTACCATGAGAAACATGACAACTATATCAACGATACATATTGCCGGACCATCTTTTGACAGCGGAAGGTCCAGATAAGGTGACGAAGTGTCCTCGCTAGAAAAGACAAGCAAGACAAGGAAAGATGATAGTCAAGTAATTGGCAATTGGAGTCGTGGCGAGGTCCCGCTTCATTCTGTTGTCCTGCTTGGTTCAGCTTCAAAGATACAAGGGAAGGGATCGTCAGAGCTCTTACGTCTAGGCTTGGGAGAGGACGGAAGATGATCGGATCTGTGCATGAGCGTAGCTCGAAGCGAACAATGAGCACATAGCCACGTAGCAAAGGACTGACGCGGCCGCATGGGCGCTTCCGGCTTATGCAATGTATATGCTCAATGTTTGTCCCATTTAAGGACAGATTTGGGTTACGATACACTGCTTTACCAATCTGGTGCGTCAAATATCATCTATATCTTGAAGAAGGCAAAGATAAGTGCAAGGAGGAGGACAAATTGTTGTCGACAACACACCCCAGAACCTGAGACGACGGGGAGGGTAAGAGCAACAATCTCCCGACTGAAGCATCAGGCTCTTCACTTGTTCTACGTTTCAAGCTTGAAGGAAAGCTATTGGATGCTCTACCATGCTTTCTGTAGCGAGATTAATTATGGGACGTGATGATACGTCCCTCAGACGGACCTTGTTCCGTATTTGGTCTTCAACCCGGTCTGAGTCGCGGCTGG
This sequence comes from Armillaria luteobubalina, assembly GCA_030435615.1. Classification (NCBI taxonomy): domain Eukaryota; kingdom Fungi; phylum Basidiomycota; class Agaricomycetes; order Agaricales; family Physalacriaceae; genus Armillaria; species Armillaria luteobubalina. The sequence goes on from JAUEPU010000069.1 coordinate 16,947, forward strand.
TATTTTTTCTCGTATTCAGGTAGTTCGAAGGCCACCTACATCCATGCGTATCTGCTATGACGCGTTACCGCAGCGAATTACACTGAGTGGTGGTATTTTTCATCTACGTCGGGGTATCTAGCTCATGGAAAACGCGATGAAGCAGAACGAGCAAAACACGATCAATTCCCATAGTTTGTCGTGGTGGTAGCCATCAGAAGGATTTTGAGGAAGCAGATAGTCTAAATAGCGTGCCAGAAAATGCTCACTTTGGCGTCGATGAGAAAGTGCTAGGATGATGGAAGCAGCAAATTAAGCGGGATACCGGCCCGATAAATCCGCTGCGATCGACTCCTGACCACGATTGCGGCGGCTTGCCACGACTTCGGGAACCATACCGACGTCCTTCTGTATCCCGTTCACAATTCCCACCAGGCGGAACAATGGAAAATGGAAAACTCTTCCAGCATCATGCCTTCAAGACTGCGTTCGTTGAGCTATAGCAACTCCTAGTGGTCTGTTTCGATAACAATGCCCGGAAGGTTCTTATTCATACTTTGCGCGCCCTGCTTCTTCTTGTATGTGCACCTTCGACTCATCTAAATTGTTGTCAGCTGAGGCTTGTAGGTGACACTGAGTTTGCTGTTAGACCTTCAATATTCGAATCTGCTTCTTTCAAATGCTTTATTCATGAGCGTACAACCTTTTGGAGACATTCAAGAGACCCGATCTTTCGATCATGAAAACTCACGTCGCCTACTTCGATTTAGACCAAGATCCAGCTAGCCCGAATGATACTTTAACTGTGATTTTGAAGAATGTCGTCGCATATGGTAGAAAGTAGCTCGAGAATATATGGTTTCCATGCGTCCGGCAGACATACGGATTGTCAGCCTTTCATTCTTTGGGTTATCTTTACGAAGCTCGGTGTGTACAGAAATACACCAGGCACCTACGCAGGACTGGATCAAACCGGTGGGACCAATGGATGCTGTACTACGTCAAACTCACGGTGAACGCAGCTAAAAGAAGTGGAATTTCTGTTATTTATATCAATGAAATTCAGTTCTTTAACAGAAAGGTAACGAGGATGAATAATACACATATAAATAGAAAATATTGGTTCACCTCCAAACGTCAATCATCATTGATTCTCTCCCAGAACTTGTATTTCCTCCATGATTCCTTTCTCCCATAATAGTTCAAATACTGCACCTTAAACGCACAAATATTGTTCTTTTGATCGTGGAGTTTGATCGAATACGTGGCAAAATCGGATGTCAGATACAGCCCAGACTTTACTTGTGGAGGGTTCACAAAATGGAAGGTTAAAATGCGCTTATGGATCTGACTGGCGGTCGCCCGCACCGCATCAAATCCAAAGGATTGAGACACCGCATTTATTTGCAGGTCCAAGAGATTTGGCCACGACTTTGTGAGAGACTCTAATGTCCTGTCCTGAAGCATACCATTAGATGTCTGTTGATTGGGATAAAGCAAGGGACTCACAATCACATTGTTTGCTTTTACTTGGGTTCGAGCTTTATTGGCACATACATGCAGTGATTCAAGGCCACTGCAAAGATTCAAAGCATCTAGCATGGGATGGTCCAAACACCATTCTCCGCTATAGAGTGGCTCTATGCGAAATGTCGTTAGACACCAGGAATGCGAAGCGATGATGCTTGGAAGAAGTCTTTGGATATGAAGATCATCGGTAGTCGAGGAGGCCAATATGTGAAGTGATAATTCACGAAGTCCTGTATAGGACAGGAGATACGATAGAAGAGCTCTAGGGATATCGTCCCGAAGGTACGACAGAGACGCCAAATGTACTTCTCTCTCGCGCAATGTGTCCCAAAATTCATCAGGTAAGGTGGTATCCGTGTCGACATGCTCTAGGTGATGGAAATAGTGCCAGATACTGGGAATTTCGTGTGTGTATAGTTCCGGGTATGCGGGGCCCTTTGATCGGAATGTTTTTAAGGCCCCCGGAGATAAAAGACTGAGAGGGGCTGAAATCGACTGTTCTTCTTCGGGGTTGGAAGGCCAGACATAGATATCTAAACTTTCCAAGTTCGGATTATTGCTAAGAAGAGAAGTAAAATGGGCACTTGATAGTCCATAATAGGTGAGGTTCCGAATGTGGTGAAATGGAGAGCACGGTATATCCCATTCCCCGAAATTGGATATCTCAAGGTCAGATAGGAAAGGTAGATTTCCAAGCCGTTCAAACATTAAAGTAGCGTAACTCGGTCCCGAGTCTCCACTACTGTCCCAACTGTAGCAAAAGGGTCATTTAATGACAATGAAGCGCATCACAATCCAGCAATAAACTCACGACAACGTTCTCAACGAGATCATATATGGAATAGCTTCAAGGAAGAGGGAATCCAGAGAATCCAATTTATCCTCTTTCTTCTTAATGCTAGCCGCATTAGCGAAACGGGAAGGGTTGGAGCGGAATTTTTTGGGCAAATGGAGGGAAAGATGGGTGATGTATTGCCCTATTTTTGGGCCTGATGTAAGTGATCCGAGAAACAAGGAAGCTGAATTTTGTCGGCGGGTCCAGGATAGGTCTATGGAAATTGACTGAAAGGCGAGGGGTGTTGCGAAGTCACTGAGAAATTTGCAGGTACGTCGAAGCTGCTGGAGTGTTCGATTATCTGCCTGAGATCCTGTTAGCAGTTTCTTTGCTGAATTACAGTATGATTTGTCACCTCGAACGCGATATTCTCCAGGATTTCACTGGGTACTGAAAGCAGCATCGCTGACGAATGATAAAGATCGCGAGGGAAGAGCGCCCAAACGCACACCTGCCGAGTCGGCTTGAAGCGCCATCTTTGAATGGAATTAGACGCCGGTCTCCCATCATTCTTCCATATTGGACAGATGACCAATGACCGCCCATGATCCATCCATGTAAACTATTAGTCTTAGCCTTGACCACATCTCTTCCCAGATGCATTCGGGGGAACGCTGGCTCCTTCGCTTACCTTCTACGAACTTCTTTGTCGCCAACTGTTGATCAACCGGGTCCTGAATGAATCCAAGGGAACTGACGTCTTATGAGCTTCTGCTTGGGTCATATGTATAGTTGCAATGCCACAGTAATGGCTAAAATGAAATCAATCGTCTGATCGACCGATCTGAATAAATCTTCTTCGTGGTACCGTTCAACATAGGCCATTTTCATACGTCCGCCGCTACCGATATCGGTTTTCACTCCACGATCGCCAGGCGTAATCCCGGAGATACATCTTCTGTCAATTATTCAAGAGTATCAGTGAATCTCTGTAACTTGTAATACTTTATCACCTCATATCCCCGTATATCCTGACGTCTAGCCCTCCAGCCAGATTTACGGTGTTTACGTGAGTAAAAATGTTGCTGTGTACGTGCCATTCAAATGCTATTTGAACATATCGGCACCTGTATGCTAGTACTAAGTAGGGCTATCTTCAGAAGTAGTGAATGGCATTGAACGCCGATGGAGAAGAAAGGAATTTAAATACATTGGAACCGTATCGCTAGGTCCAAGAGAGGGAACAAGGAAGCGGTAGTGATAGTCGCAGATGTAGCTACGGATACAGAGGGAATACACAGAAAGGTAAGGAAATGGTGCACGTGCCAGTCGCGGAGGGACCCGACCATCAATGGCTGTGAGCTTTATAAGCAGTTTAGGCGCCTCGTAGCTCTGTTCCCTTCTCGCATGCACTATGTCCCAACAAAGTAAGAGCCGTAAAATCGCCCTTCCAAAGAAGTATCGAGCAGTGGGGCATCCGCCTCCTGATATAGAGACGCTAATTTGCAAGACCTGTTGGGGTTCTCCGTTTTGGTGGAATAACAACTGGACAAATATGTCTACTTCGAAACACGCCAGATCATCATCCTTCCTATTAACAACACCCGCGTGGGCGAAGATGCAACAGTCGATCAAGTCTGTGCAGTGCGCATGGTGCAGCTTGATGAGTAAAGCCATCCTGGAGGATCCTGTCAGGAAAGCACCACCCCAGGATGGGAGCAGGTTCCAGATACGAGTGCGACTCAGTCAATACTTCGAATTTGAGGATGGCAGTGTTATTAAAAGACCTGCGGATAGAAAGACTAGCTTATATCTGAATGTAGAAAGTAAGGAAAGGCGGAAGCGTAGGTTCTACGTCCATCTTGCAGATCAATGTGCTGACCTTTACCTAGGATCACAATATAAAGATTTACCGGTGCAGGAGTACATCGTCCACAGTACTCAAGGTCCGTCCATAAGATGTAGCCCCAAAAATTCCATATTCTCATAATTCTCAAGGCGACCCTGCGTCCAAATTTCTTCCCCAAGTCAAACTCCTTCCGGATGTAAATTCGACAGTGGCTCATGGTTTAATCAGGGAACGTACGGACAGGTGTTTCCACCATGCACAGTGTCCTCCACCCCGTCCTGCCCTCTTGCCAACGCGGACAATAGATTGCGAAGATCCGGAGCACCCCCGGCTTTTCGTCAATCGACAGTGCATTGAGGACAAATATGTTGCGCTGAGCTACGTTTGGGGTTGCGCTCAACCGCACTGTACCACGGGACAAAATCTGGAATCCTACATGAAAGGCATCCCGTTGGAATATATCCCCAAAACTATCATGGATGCCATCGCCGTGACTCGAGATCTGGGATTCCGGTATTTGTGGGTGGATGCCTTTTGCATCATACAGGATTCGAAAGATGATAAGGCGCGAGAAATTAGGCAGATTCGTCGGATATTCAGCGATGCTTATTTGACCATTATCGCAGCCTGTGCTGATACGGTAAACGATGGGTTTTTGCACGAGCGTCACCCGCCTATCCCCACACCCATCACGCTTCCGTTTCGCTGTCCTGACGGTGCTATAGGCACGATGCAATTGCGAAGCCCCTTCGACCCTCCAGGTCATCCTGTTGACGAACGTGCATGGTGCCTCGAAGAACACTTGTTATCACCACGCAAAGTGATTTACACCGCACACACTCTGCGATATGCTTGTGAGAAATCTAACGAGAATTTGGGGTCCGATTCCAACCTCTTCCAGGATAACTCCGACATGCTCAGTTTATCTAGGCCGATCTACCCCGATGTCCTAGCTACTTCAAATAGTGGATCGAAAGTGGACTTAGCAGACGTCACATTTCTCTGGAAGATGATTCTGAGTAACTACACACGACGGTTACTCACGAAGTCGAGAGACAGGCTCAATGCCCTGGCAGGTGTCGCCGAGGAATTCCAGGTCCTCTGGCCCGATAGCAGATATATCGCAGGCCTGTGGGCACACCAGCTTCCCGGATGTTTACTGTGGCAAAATGTTGGTGGTGCACAGTGCTATTGCAGGCCCAATCGTAACTGCGCTCCTTCGTGGTGCTGGGCCTCAACGGATGGAGAAGTCGATGTGAACATCTACGATTTCTCGACCGATGAGATTTTGTGTACCATCATCCAATGTGATGCGGTCGTAGCTCACAAGGAGAACCCCTACGGCGACGTCAAAGGCGGCACTCTCGTTCTTGAGGCAGTTCTAATTTCAGCCATATGGGATACAGAGTCCAATACGTTGTCCGATGCGGCACTCTGTATGCCAACGGAGTCTTCTCAATCGCCGGAATGGCATCGCTTCGAAGACCGTTTTGATCTGATACCTGACACCCTAGAAACAGTGTCGCGGGAGACCTGTAGGGTTCAACTCGTCATGATCAAATTGGTTTATGACGTCTTGCAAGGCCTCGTTCTCGTTCCGACTGACCAAAGTTCAATGGAACAGAATGTCTTTCCTACTTTCCGTCGGGTTGGTTTCTTCGATTATGGATTCCGAACCAAGAGTCCGGATATAGCACGGCTGAGCTGTGCGCGCCAGCGTATCAAGATCATTTAGGTTCAACGAAAGCGCGTCTGTATAAGGCCAGTGAAACTCTGATCAACAGGCTGGGTCCAGCAATTGTGATGGGTGCTTCATATTAATCGGATAGTATACGTCAAATATCCCATTCGTTGCTCACGTTGTCTTCGTCGAGCGTGATACCTATCAAAGACTGTCGTTCTCTATTTCATTTCCTTGTTAGCCGAAAAGAGAGGTACTACATTATACAAGTACCTGGTCATGTTCCTTGATCATTTAAACCGTGGGAGGTAGGCTAATGAATGCAAACCTCGAGTTTTGGCATGTAGATGTTCAGGTCGAACATGCGGAGCCGTCGGCAATCAAAGGATCGATCAGCCTTGTTTCCATTTCAAATGGAAATCCTTTCACACCATTTCCTTGCAAGCACAATTTCAGAATCCGTGTACGTGCGAGGGTTAAATGAACCTAGCATCAGTTCCTTTCTCTCTGGTGAATTTTACGGTATGCAGGGTTCAATTTCGCTAGGAAGTAATTACCTTGATCTGCCTGTGGAGTAGAAATGCCGGTGGTTCTGGCTTATTCTCAGGTCCACGTTATTCTTCTCGGTTTTCCGACGCTTCGAAAAATATCTGTCAATGGTTCCAAACTCCACGTCTTCTTCGACACCGAGAGTCTATTATAGATACACTTGCAAAGAATCATAATTTAATCTCGGACGTGACCAGTGCAGTATTCATTCTGAGTAAGTATGGCGATTCCTTCTTCTCCGTTCAGCCTTCCGTTTGTCAAGCACCCCTGGCCCTCAACATTTTCGGAACCTCGAAAATTGACGGAAATGTATTGTGGAGCCGAAAAGTTTCCTTAGACACATCTCCGTTTGTGGAAAATAAGATCTTGGCGGGGAGAATCCGATTTCTGACTAGATGGAAACTGCATAAGGAAAAATTTTCAGTGTCGTTCTGAATTTTCTTCGGGCAGAAACTCAGGCATGACACGAGTGAAGAGGAATTGACCTGCTTCTCTGTGTAATTATCCTAGATCGTCGGGTTGAGTATTGCAAAATGGTCTGATGTCGGATGGGTTCTGTATCAACATACAGGCCCTGAAGGTCATACCGCGAAACCCGTCGAATGTGAGCGCTGTTATTTGTCAGCGAAACTGTGTACCTCCAAAGTGGAAAAGTGGATTGATTGGCCATTTCCCGCCGAAACAGCTCAGGTAAATAGAAGTAAACTACTCCTACCGACCTCGAGGGCTCATTGTAAGAAGTGACGGTGGTAGAAACTTTATCTACTAGTGCACGAGCCCGAAGTGATAGCGAATATACACATTCCCTCTGAATCCTCCAAAACTACCGTGATCTTGATCATTACAGACCGGCTGCGCCTCGTTGACATCAGCTGCAGATGATGTCGACCCGGAGTAGTGAGGGTCAAAAAATATGGCTGTCAAACTGCAATGGCGTTACAGAATGATAAATGCCAATGGAGATTGCAAGGATGCATAGAACAAGAGGAAATAAACTGCCACGAGGCAGGTAACCGGCTACCCGGGCCGATGTTGCGAGATTGCCTCCCATTGGCACGCTTACATAATATCGGTGGCTGGAAGAATCATAATCGAAAATTGTTTTTCTTTCAGCTACCACCACCTTCCAGTGCCGTACCAGCCGCGTTTTTACATCTGTGCACCATCAAACAAAAGAAATGTCTGACGAAGAACTGCAAGGTGGCCCCAGCCAGGATGAAATCAAGGGCGAGAACAACGATCCAAACGCGCCGATTAACGTCAAGGTGAGGGTTGCCACTGAAGGGCACAATGAGGCCTTTGCTGAGGATCTCTTTTCCTTAGGTCGTAACGTCGTCCGGCGAGGAGGTATTCTTCAAGATTAAGCGCAGCACCAAGCTCAGCAAGCTCCAGGGTGCTTATGCGAGCAAAGTGGGAAAGGACGTGGCCACAATCAGGTAAGCAGCGCGGTGCTTTTGCCGTATTTTCTCATTTCGATGATAAAATCTAACTTATCACGTTCAGGTTCTTGTACGATGGCAATCGGATACAAGAAGACGACACACCACAGTCCCTAGATATGGAGGATAACGGTGTGTAGCCAACCTTTGGGCTGCGAGAATGTCCGCTGAATTTCTCTACAGACACCATCGATGTCATGGTTGAGCGTACGTTTCTGGTTTATTTTGCGGTTTCTGTTGCTCATATTCACTTTTGGTAGAGGTCGGAGGCTCCGTGTTGCCGTGACCGCCTTTTTCGTTGTCGCTATGTTCTGCTTCCCCAATCAATATGATATTCAAAGTTGTACTATCTATCGACAATTCCACCCTCTCTTTCTTGTAAGCTCCCTATATGTGATTTTAATAAGAAACTCCGTCGAGCGACTGGATGCCGTTCACCTTCCGGATGTTACGAGTGCGCTACTTCACGACGAGAGAGAAGTTTTGTGTACGGCATTGCTGTTTTCCCTTGACTCATTAACAGCCTCCTTGCAATGTTAGGTCTGTCAATGTCGCCTCAGCGTAACAGCAGACTTTAATGCCCCTTTTAGGGTGTTTTTTTTTCGTCATAGCTGGATAACGGTGCGCATTCAGTCTTTGGGCTGCGAGAATGTCCGCTGAATTTATCTACAGCCATCATCGATGTCATGGTTGAGCGTACGTTTCTGGTTTATTTTGCGGTTTATGTTGTTTATATTCGGTTTTGGTAGAGGTCGAAGGCTCCGTGTTGCCGTGACCACCTTTTTCGTTGTCGCCATCTTCTGCTTCGCCAATCAATACGATATTCAAAGTTGTACTATCTATCGACAGTTCCACTCCTCTTTTCTGTAAGCTCCCCTGTATATGATTTTTAAGAAACTCGGTCGAGCGACTGGAAGCCGTTCACCTTCCGGATGCTACGAGTGCGCTACTTCACGACGAGAGAAGTTCTGTGTACGGCATCGCTGTTTCCTTTGACTCGTTAACAGCCTCCTTGCAATGTTAGGTCTGTCAATGTCGCCTCAGCGTAACAGCAGATTCTAATGCCCCCTTTAGGGTATTCTTTTTCCGTCACAGCTGTCAGTCATATCTGCAGGCTGATATTCGTGAACCATGTCATTCTGGCCTATGCTCTCCAGTATGCAAGCCCAGAGAGATCACGATACTTCAATCCTTCGTGGGATGTCCTTCAATGCAGTGTGAAAGTTACTTCTCCATTATCATATCGAGGTGAGCATATTGGCAATCTGTTCGACGAAGAATTACGCAGTCATGACGTGTTGTACACCAGGTCCCGGTGGTACTGGTGCTGTCATTGGCATATCTGTCATATGGCGAATGGACAGCGCACAAGGATGCACAGTTGCGTTTTAGGTCTGTGCGGCTCCCAATAGTAGGCGAATACCGCTTCTCACCTCTCGGCAGGTGCTTATAAATCCTATTTCAAGACTATGCATGAAATATTCACCAATCACAGTGAGGATAAATTTGGAGACTATGAGAAAATGGTTCTAATAAAACTTTTAACAGCTACCGACTTCCGCTGTCCTAATCAGCAGATCTGCACACCGCATGGATCTCGACAATCTAGCCAGTTTTCTTCCTTACAGATATCTATAAAGCCGCTATGTTCACCTGTAAAGAACCGTCCAAACCAGCACAATGCGTGTCTTTACTTATCTTCTCCCTATGTGTTTCCTTGCGGGTGAGTGTGTAACCTCACTTGTGATGATTACTGAAACTATGTCAGTTTACGCCCAGGATTCTTCAAGCCAACAATCATTCTTCAGTACCGTCTGGCCCGCTGGGCCAGGGCAGATCATATCACCTCTGCTTCCGGACCAAGAGCTTACAACGATGCTCAACGAGATAGACCCAGCGCGGATCCAAGCGATCATCGAGAAGCTCGTCTCTTTCGGCACCCGAAATACCCTCTCCAACCAGACAGACCCTAACCGTGGTATCGGTGCCGCTAGAGATTGGATCGCCAGCGAAATGCGTGGCTTTGCTGCAGCTTCCGGAGGACGCATGACCGTCACCGTCCCGAGCTATATCCAGGAACCTGCGTCTAGCATACCTACGAGCACGGTGATAAGCAACATAATTGCCACCCTTCGCGGCTCCTCTGATCCGGGGCGCGTATATGTCGTTTCGGGGCACTACGACTCTCGTGTCACGAACGTCGACAACTTTGAGGATGATTCGCCGGGGGCTGACGATGATGGGAGTGGAGTGGCTGTTTCGATGGAGCTTGCGAGGGTAATGGCGACTCATTTCCCGGCGGCGACGATCATGTTTGCAGCTGTGGCTGGGGAGGAGCAGGGGCTGTACGGGAGCAACTTTATGGCAGAGCAATTGAAGAACGCTTCCATGGATGTGCAGGGGATGCTGGATAATGACATCGTAGGAAGCTCGACGGCGGACGACGGGACTACGGATCCGTTCAATATACGGTTGTTCGTGCAGGGTATCCCGCCCACGGACACGCTCAGTGAAGTAACGGCTCGTGTCCACGTCGGGGGTGATAGCGACACTCCTGCTAGAGAGCTGGGCAGGTTCGTCACCGAAATAGGCTCCAACGATGTCACGAACATGTCAGGCAAGTCACTTCTGCTCTCCTTCCTCTACTTTGTCCTGACATTCCAACCCAGTCCAAATGGTATACCGCCCCGACCGGTACCTACGAGGCGGTGACCACCTCTCCTTCCTCCGTAACGGCTTCCCCGCCGTCCGGTTCACCGAACCCCACGAGAACTTTGCGCACCAACACCAAGACGTCCGCGTCGAGAACGGGGAGCAATTCGGGGACCTTGTGGAGTTTTGCGATTTTGAGTTTAATGCGAGGGTGGCGAGGGCCAACGGGGCGGCGCTGTGGTCCCTTGCACAGGCCCCGGGGACGCCCAAAAATGTGGCGATTGATACTAGTCAGTTGACGAACAACTCGACGTTGAGCTGGACGTTGGATGATGCGGCCGATGGGTATGAGATTGTGTGGAGGCCTACGGATTTGTCGTTTTGGACGCATGTCATACCGGTGGGAAAGGTGTCGCGGGCGACGGTGTTGCTGTCGAAGGATAATGTCGATTTCGGGGTGCGGGCAGTTGGAAGTAATGGCTTTCGAAGTCCGGCTGCTTTCCCTTTCAGTTGATGAACTTTGAACACTACGGATTTATAAAAACATTGTTCTTACCCACCAAGTAAAGAAATACTATCGATCACTTAGGAAGTGCAGCCGAACTGGCTCATAACATTTTATCAATTCCGATATCGATCGAGAGTAACAGGAACTGCAGTCTATTTGCAAGTATACAAGACGATAAATAATATACAATAAAAAATCAACGAATTACCAAACTGCTAGTATAAAGATCCTTCCATCCATGGAAAAAAAATAACTATATCACTCCCCCCGACTCTTTTTCTCCCGCCTCGCTGCTCTATTAAGCAGCATTTTGGCCCTCTGATACTCGACATCCTCATCGCTCGAATCCGCCCACATGTCCCTCTCCTCATCCTTCCACCCTTCCCTATTCGCCCTGGCCCAAAGTGCCTCATCATCATAATCGATAGCCGGAGGCGTCGTGGAGAACGTCGGCTGCAGTGACACTCTCACGCTTTTTCGTCGCCGAGGTCCTGGTGTCTCCGTTGACACTGTGGAAGAAACTGATAGATCTGAGCCGACGTGCATGTGGTTGATATAAGCCGGATCCTTCACTGGGAGTGGAGGAGGGGTAGCTTCATCTTCGAACACTTCATGCCCTGTCTCGTACGACGAGATGGATGCAGCGTCGTCGTCGTGTCCGTTCATCTTGCCGTTGACTGTTGGTGGAGGAGAAGCCACAGCTGGTGGGGGTAGTGGTGATGGAGGACGGCAAATCTTCGGAGAAGGGGTCCTACTTGGACTCTTCAGGGCACTACGCAGAGGCGACAACGCCGGTCTCGGTTTAGGCGCCACGACTACCGGCGCCGAGGGTTGCACCATCTTATTAGGATCAAACCCAGACCCACACTCGTCGTGGAAGACCGACTTGGGAGCTGTCGGAATCGAGATCGCAGCTTCCTTCCTTCCCCTTGGTTGAGTCGCATTTGCACTTGCCTCGGCATCCATCCGCCGTAATTCCTTCACGGTAGGGACAATCGGAGCTTTGATATCCACCAGAGCAGCGGGCTTGACAGAGCCTCCGATGCTGAGGCGTTTATCAGACGCCCATCCCTCCCGATTCGCCCTGGCCACGTCTTCCACGATACTCATGAGACTAACGCTCCCTTCTCCCATAACAGCACCGGCGCCAACCGGAGAACTCGCCCGTCTTTCAGATTTCACAGTCGAAGGCTTCCTGGTACCTGTCCCAGATCCATCATCCAGGCTGGTTCTCTTCTTGTGTACAGTAACGGAAGAAGCGCGCTCTGGTGCTTTTGGGATAGGAGGTATGTTCGAAGGTGATGTAGCGCGTAATCGTGCTGGAGCGCTAGAAGCACTCATCAACGACGAATTCCTCGACAGACTCGGGGACATCACAGCAGACCCTGTCCCAGTATGCATCGTATCCGTACTGATTTCTGCCGGTATCTTCACAGTCCCATTCGGCATAGACTTGCGATTCGACTTTTTCTTCTTCACAGTCTTTGGTGGCGCGGTGGCAGTATCACTCGCCCAGCCTTTATCCTCCGTCTCTGTCTCTCGCTGGCCATCAACCCACTCCTCTGCCCTTTCAATAGATAGATCGACGATCCCTCTATCTAAGGACGTGCTCCGTCTTCGCTTCTTCAACTCTGCCTCACTGAGATCACCTTGGTTCCTTGCGGAGCCACGTCCTTTCCTCAGCCTCCTCGAACCAACAGTATCGCTCGCAGCACGTGGTCTCGGTGTAGGCGTTGAGGGAGAAGGCATAGAAGGGAGTGGTGGAATTGGCGACCTTGAATAGGACTCATGGACGTCGAGCTTTTTGATGTTCTTCGCGGTCCGTGTATCCCACGCTTTGATCCCACGTCGTCCTCTCGTGGGTGTCTCATCGCCCTGGTCCTCCACGCCACGCTCGCTCCCCGCCTTCCGATGAGCACGGCTGAACAGCCCTCTGATGCTACCAAAAAAGCCACTACTACCACCACTGCTTCCCGTAGGTGATGTAGGTGATGTTGGGGTACTCTGTGCCTTCCGCCTCTTGCTAGAGCTAATGGATATCTTGCTCGATGATGCGGCGAATCTCGCGTTTTCGACAACTTGAACATCACTCTCATCCCCGTCACTACTACTCGTCTCCGGATTTCCTAGAGACCCAGTTCGGAAGCCCAAGTCCTCCTCGGTGATCCGGCGCGGAAGAACGTGTTTCTGAATAGGCGGAGGGCTGCTTGCACGCGGCAAGCCTGTCTCAGCGATCGCATGCGCCGGCGGTATTTGAATTTGCAGCGGTATTTCAGGATCAGTAGGGGTAGACGAGACCGAGGGCACTTCGAGGTTGGAATAGATGTGTTGTACGGGATCCGGAGTTACTATGACGTCGATTTGGGAAGCGGATTGTGAGGGAGCGATGGAGGAGATATCGGAGGAAGGATGCTCGCCTGGTAAAGACGGAGGAAGCGGCTTGTCGCTGGGAGAACGAGCTTGTTTGCGTGATTAGTGTAGATATAGAGTTGGTGCACAAGTAACATACCGGTGCCTTCGTTCAGAACGCTGTCGACTTGTTTTCCTATCTCTACCCAGCGCCAGCCGCAGTCCGTCAAGGCCTTCGACCGGACAGCAAGCCCGTCTCGAACAGCCCCAAAGCGTTTCACGTCCAGCTCCTTCTCCTTCATTGCAAGGTGAGCTTCGCATGCCTGAAGTTCTGCCTGCGCGTTCTGCAATTTCTTGTTCGCGCCTAGACTAAGAAATGTTGGTGAAGATGTGTATGACATCGACGGGCTCTCGTCGGATGTCAGGGAAAGAGTAGACGACGATGTTGTGTTGGGGCTAAGCAGGAGGGACTCGCGGTTACTGCTGGACTTGGTGACAGACTTGGAAGCCTTTATAAGACGGGTTACGCTAAAGTAAGACAGGTCAGCATAAGAAGATTGAAAACAGGATATAAAAGGGCGTATTGGGTATAAAGTGAAAAAAAAGGTGGATATATGCGTGCAACAGGCCCAGGGTACCTGGGGTAATGAGCGTTGCCGCGTACGTTGCGGGCAAACGTTGAGCTGTAAAGCGACACCGCTGCCACATAGAAACACATAATGAAAGGTTCCAGAAATTCTTAATACACGCACAGAATTTCCCTGTCTCGCATTACATGGGCTACCTCGTCTTCCAAGTCCTTCAGCCCCGTCAAATAGTCGCGCCATTGCTCTATTGACACCGCATACGCACGAAATGCTTCGGCTGCACCTGCCAGAGATCCAGCCACTGACAATATCACTTGAGACGCGGGTGGTGGGCAAGCCGACGCATACGCCGCTAGAGATGTCAATGCGACATTTGAGCTGTTTAGAAGAGATTGCAGCTGCTTCGAGTGATCCTTTTCCTGAGATAGAAGATTGGTGAGAAGCCGTGAGTCTGCTGGACGATGAACCATCCAGGGAGCACGGGAAGGAAGGAGATGGGGGGAAGGAAGGAAGATGAGGTCAGTGCCAGAAATGGGATTTACGAGGTGTGTTGTCAGCTGTTTGACGATATGTATCACGTGATCGGTTACATCATTCCCACGCTTCCCACGAGTCCTTGTTGCCTCCATCCCCCCGTCTGGCAGTATTTATACTGAACAGAAAAACCAGAGCATGCGGTATCCTTCTTCAGCTTCATGTCGCTACGTGTTATACCGATTCGCATAGCCGTTTCAGTTTTCATACAAGTATTCCAATCCATGATAGCGGCTCTTACATTTACACTCAAATAAAGGTGGACCATGGGATGAAGGTTATATGAAGGCGGCGAACAAGTTACGACACGGGGAGAATACTGTCGCGGCGAAATTCTCATCTTGGGCGTATTCGACACTCCGAACGGATCGATGTATTTGATTCATGGAATTTAGGCTCACATATTACTATTTACACGACGGCGGGTAACTCTCAACGATTCCTTTGTAGCTTCACTCGGTCCGCTTTACGATATAACTCACGATAGACTCTGCACCTTTGATAGCAATAGCGACCTAGGAGGAATTAAGGTATCTTATATCAGATCAGTCGGGACACTTACACTGGTGAGGGTAGGGTTGCACGCGGTCGAATCCGGGATACATCCGTTGCCGCCGACCCAGAGGTTTTTGAGACCATGTACCTTGGAGGATGGATCAGCGACGGATGTCGCAGGGTCGGTCCCAATGCGTGTAGTGCCCTTCAAAGGAGAATGAGGGGAATATCGGTGATGATAGGTGACTCGCCTTACCGTGATGTGCAGGGCCAGACCTGGTGCCATGAATTGGGGTTCAGACCCGGGAAGGTAGCCGCCGAGGAAGTTCGCAGTGTTGGTCATGTCATTCATCATCCTAATAGCGGTGTGCGGTAAGCCATACGAACTTGATTCACAGCACTACTACTCACCTGTGATCGCGTTCAGCATCATTCTCAGAGCGCTTGACGTAGAACGTAGCTTGTGGCATGCCATAGATATCTGTATGTTCGTCGCTGAAACAAACTCTGTTGTCCTCAGAGATGTCGGATTTTCTGAAGAAGCGAAGATCAACCACGACGCGGGGGTCAGAGCGGGGACCAACGTCGCCGTAAGAAAACGCATCACGATGAATCTGGGTGTGCCATGGGTAGTCGGTTGTATACGGAATTGTGACCTGAGGTTCAGGATCGTGGAAAGGAATCGGTAGGGGATCACAAGAATTCTTCTGCTGATGGCGTTCGACGGCTTCCTTATACTTGGGATTGGTCCAGATATCGTTAACGATGCTACGTTTGAGAAAAATCTGGAGCCAGTCAGCGGTTGAGAAAACAAAGTCAAAACCTAGAGCTTACCTGACAGAAGGCGATAGACTGTTCGGTAAGGTTCCTACCCAATGCTTCGGGACGAATGTTGCTGTTCCACAGAATCTGGGGTGTACAGACAGCTCCGCAAGCGACAACATAGGCCTGTGTATACTATGAGCATTTTAATATGTAGATCTATGTATCTGAATGGCGTACACTGGCAATGACGAGTTGAACACTTGAACGGCGATCAGCCTTCAAATCGTGGATTACAGCAGCACGAATTTCGGTTCCCTCGTAGCAGAGTTGGACGACCTTGGTCTCTGTGAGAAGCTTGAAGCGAGGATGTGTGCCACTGGAGAGTTCCTCGCCAAGGACAGTGTCCACACCAGACCAGTGGACATATGCCTTGTTGTCCGAGCGACGTTCTGCCGCCAAGGGAAGATTAGCGACATTGCGAGTAGCATCAGAAGCAAATGCATCGGTGAGAGTGCTCTTGACAACATCGTGACGAATAGACTCGTCGAATTGGTCGTTATGGACATTGAGAAGGACTTTGCTGCGCTGGAGAAGGCCGTCGAGTTCCTCGTTTGGGATCGGATTCTTCGATCTCTCCTCCGCGTGTGGCTCGGCTGGAAATAGATGAAGTGATGGTTGGGAGGAAGACAGCGAATACGTACGACATGCACAAGTCCAGTGAGTGGCCATCCCGCCGACAGTCCTGGTGACGGCGTTGGCAGGAAGATTTACAGAGGGCTTTTGGGAAGGATTGAAGCCATTGATTACAAGATGCGAACCAGAATTTGGATCTGAGGCCCAAGAAATGTCCGCCAGAGTGGGTTGGTAGGAATCTGGAACAGGAATGGAAGTGGTCTGAAGGGCCCCCTGAATAGTATAAACTGCAGATAGTAAGTACAAGTCAGCGAATGAAAGCCTCGACCTACCAAACGCGTCGATATCTTTCTGAAATCTGTTTGACCAGTGAGCAATATACGCAAACCAAGAGAAGTAACGTACTTGACCGCATTCTTCAGGTGAGCGCCAATAACTGGACTATCCTGAGCCACCTCTACCAAGCGGACTGATATATCAACGACTGCAGGAGAGCGTTAATCGTTATATATCAATGCCCTAGTTCTACAGTCACTGTTAATATATCAGCTGCAGTCGTGGCTAAAAATAGTGAGACGTAGCTAATGTGACGCCATACCACTGTGCTCGCTGTGTGAAACAACGTACTCGTATCATTAGTGCCCCACTCCAACCGACGGTCACCGACAGGTCTAAAAATGACTGTTGGATCGCGCCTTGGTTGATTGGATCGTGCCTCATCAGGTACCCCCATGGCTTCGGTTCTTCCCCCACGGTTAACTCCGGCACGGTTGAAGAAATGCTCATATATTGCCTTTTCTGCCCAAAAGACCGACAAATATGGCTGCATAGAGCAGCCCTACATGTTTTGATACACATCACCAATTTTATCTTATATTTTACAAAATGGAATTACCAGGACATGTGGTCACACCCTCAGCTTTAGTTAACTGCTGGTATGCACGCCGTCTCTCGTCCTGTGCCCCACAGCCCAAGCAGTAGTGGCGTCGATCTCGCCAGATTCTTGAAACTCAACACACAACATATGAGAAATTTATACCCTTATTAGCACAAAAATACTCTTGCGTATCAGACAGTGAGTTCCTTGTGCGTGCCTACTGTTTGTATATCGTCCACGCATTGCGGTCTAGATATATAGAGATTTAAAAAAGTCGTGTGCTCCTGTCTCCTCATCGCGACGTGCAGCTGTATAGTTTACGTGTATGTCTCCCACGAGTTCGGACCGAACCTGGGTGTGACCTGTAAGTGTGGTAAGCGTGACAAACTCGGTGGTATTGCAGCCATGACATCACCACTCGAGCATAAAAGTACCTCTCTACGAGAGACCCGTTTTGCATCTGTTTTGCCCCGAATTTTATATCAATAGACTCCATAAGACGATACCTTTCTGTTTGGATAGTATTCTCTATCTGAAACCACCTCTGGAATTTTCGTCAGACAAAGACACGATTAGGGCAATCATTCAAACGATTACTCTAGTGCAGTTACTTTGCCGATACCTTTGTCTATGGACTGTCCCCCGAAATATATGGGTACCTTCAAAAATCAAGTAGCTATAATGCTTAGTAACCAGTGGCAACATCTCCTTTTCATATGGCAAGTATTGATGCCTTTACCAAGGCAGGACAGCTTGAGTGCATGGCAAGCTTTTTGACGGAAATGCTCACATTATGAATTTGAATGCAATGAAATTGAAAGGATATTGGTCCGAAATTCACCTGGTCAATATTCTGTGTGATACCATCATGATTTCCGTTGGATTTGCGTGCATATTCTGTAGTAACTGTTTTTTTTTTTAAATTTCATTTGTTTTGTATTTGTTATATTTTATTTTCCAGGCTTGTTGATACTTCCTTAACTCATGGTTTCATTGCATTTTTATCTTTGTACGATACAGCATTATACGAATATTGAAAGTTGACATACATAAAGAATGTATGTTATAACAAATATATGATTTGAGTGGAAATGTGAAAATAGTGATTAATATGTACAGTATGATGCGCATTAGTATAGATCTAGATTCCAGGCACCAAGCAACGAGGAACGATTGACGGACAGGCAAACATCTTTGATGCCATAGTAATAATAGCCACAAAAGCGGAATACGATCGCAGTATTTTTAGCCAGAAAGGCGCACTGATGGGAGCGCTGGTCAGCGGTGGTGGGCGACCGATGCTCACAGCGAGCAAAGGATTCGAGACAGCGGCGTAGTCACGGGATTTTCATGTGTGGTTGATATATCAGCCATAGACTGTAGGAGCAGGCATTAATATATAACGATTATGTATACCGTACAGTCGTTGATATATCATTTCGTTGCCTAGCTCTGCCTGAGCGCCAATCTCTGCCATCAGGACTTGGGCCGTGGGATGTTGTTTGATAATAGTATGAGCGTAGGCCGAAGCAATGGGACCACTTCCAGCAATAAAGACATCGGTGTAGCGGATAGGAATTTCGTACGCACGGTCGTTATTAAACGACTTCAGAGAGGTAGCATTCCCATCTTTGGGAAGCTGGGCTAGTAAGTTTTGGATGTTTGCGTCGGACAAACGAGTTGTAGCCATTTCGAAGGGCGAGTTACTAGAGGCAATGAAGGAGATAATACAGAGAGTAGGATGATAAGGGAATATAAACGCACCCTGCTTAAATACATAGACTCGATGTTCACTCTTATGATCACGATCACTTGAAGGAGTTATCTAACGTACAGTGTACTAGCATCACAAGATGCTCGGTTCTCCAGTGTTACAGTGCTGTATGGTTCTCCGGATGTCTAAAACACCGACTGCAAATGTTTTGCATAGCAGCTGAGAGCTGAGGAAGAACGTAACTCCAGCCTTTGTATGTCGACAGTGAAACGCCAAGGGACGGCGACTCGGCGACTGAATGTATCGAGTTGCTCGTCAGATTTGTAGAACCATTCTACGTGTAGCCTATATGACATTGTTGGAATTACTGAGTATATGCTCTGTAGCTTCCCTGGCTACGGGTTACAAACTCGCAAGGAGTCCGCCCGTTATTCACAGATATATTGTTGGAATACAAGCTGAAAGTCAGTACGAAGCTGACTTGATCAATTGATGGATTGGCATCCCGATATGGTAACTAGGTTCAAGCTGTGTTGTACTCACTCGTACTCTTGAGTACAGCTTCGTTTGTACTCATAGCAATTATTCCTTAGATACTTATGTTCCTATGATACTTACCTATGCATTAGACTACGCAGTTTTATTTAAATAGGACTGTATTTTGGTACATAGAATAACATCTTCATTCACTATACTTGTGCTCAAGTGCCTGCTATACTAAGGATTTCAATAGGTTATGGGCCCCGACCGTACCTAAAAATCCATCGAAGCACACCTAGTATCATCTCGTCTCACTGATAAACGCTGGTCGTTTATTACATCCTATCTAAACACAAAACCTCGAGCTACCATCCCCAATCATGTCTGCTGCTAATAGCAAACTCGGCGAGTATTTCGTCCGTCTACCACACTGCAAGGCCGATGGAACGAACTGGATCTTCTACCGAGATCGCCTGGTATTTGCTGCTGAAGCTGCTGGCCTTGGAGACCATTTGGACAAGGATCACAAGGCACCGGATCCACCAGTCCCTGCAGATCCACAGAATCCTACAACGGAGGAGACTGCATCTATAGTTCGTCACCCAGGGGTGGTGAGGCTGTGGAAATCGGAAGAAGCAATAGTAAAGCAGGGAATCGCATCGACGATTCCAGATTCCCTTTTCTTGAAGGTCAAGGGAGAGGCAACAGCAGGGAAGATGTGGGGGAAGGTGAAGGATGAATTCGAGAAGAAATCAAAGATGATGACGGTGGATTTACGCCGCAAGCTCCAAGACGAGCGTTGCGCAGAGAATGGAGACGTCAAGGCTCACCTAACAACGCTCCAATCCTTGCGCGAGGATCTCATTGCAATGGGAGCAGATCCAGGAGATGAAAACTTCGTTGCAATACTCCTAGGATCGTTGCCACCCTCGTACGACCCATATCTAGCAGCGTTAACAGCAACGTCTGCTCTCCTCAATAAAACTCTCGACCCAGACACTTACCTTCGTGGTATTGGCGATGAGGCTGACCGACGTGCCCTAAAAACCCGGACCAAAGAGGCGAAAGAAGTCGCATTTAATGTGAATGCAAGCTCGTCTAAAGGTGGCCGGAAAGGAAAGGGAAAGAAGTCCAATGTGGAGTGTTATAACTGCCACAAGAAGGGACATATCAGCGCAGATTGCTGGGCGAAAGGAGGAGGAAAGGAAGGGCAGGGTCCGAGGCAGAAAGGCAAAGGGAAGGCTTCTGCAAATACTGCTGCAGATAGCGACGATGACGGCGTTTGGGCAGCCGCATACAACTCTGAATCGGAGGAAGATGATTCCAGATGGTTGGAAATGGTAGAACAAAATGTGGCTGAGTACTTGGCTGCTGAGTCTTTGAGAGGGGAGGAGAACAGTCATTTGGAAAGGCCAGAAGTCGAATATGTGGACAAGGAAATTGCCTGGCTAACAGACGATGGAAATATCAGTCTGGATGAGATGGAAAGCAGCAAACTCGACACAGAAATGGACGACTCACTTCCTAATTATTCCCCCCATGAAATCGACACTGAAAGCGACTATGGATCGATGCCAGACCTTGAGGATGTCACAGACTCCTCAGACAATGAAGACTTCGATGTCAGCGACTGTAATTCGATGCCAGACTTGGAGAGTGTATCCAGTTCGGAAAGCGACTTGGAATACGATGAATACACATCCTGGACATCAGATATCGATGAAATATTCAGTGAAGTCGATGAAGAAGATATTCCTGACCTAGAAAGTGTCGCAGACTCGTCGGAAGCTTTGGAAGACGATGTGGACTCACTGGATTCGTTCCAAATGGATGGATACTTCAGTGACATCGAAGATTCGTTTGAAGTCATCTCAGATGTACGGATCGACTCAGAAGTGGATTCAAGTGGTCCTGCTGGTCAAGAGACAGTATCTGATGAAGGAGACGAAGCATATACATACACCTTCGATAGTGCATTCCTTGCTGGCACAGGAAACTCGTCACTGGTTGAAACAGAGCTCTATGACTCTGGAGCCTCGCGTCATATGTCCCCATATCGCCACAGATTCATTAATTTCGTCTCCATCAACCCCAAGGACATAACAGCTGCGGATAACGGAAAATTCAGTGCGCTAGGACGAGGGGACATGAAAATTACGATCCCAGGGAAGGGGAAAGACAAGACAACCATTCTTTTGAAAGATGTGTTGTATGCCCCGAGCCTAGGCATTACCCTCGTGTCTGTGAGCAAAATTGCTGCATCAGGACATGCTGTATTATTCCGAGGGACCAAATGCCGAATATACGACCCCAAGAACAAGTTACTGGCTGAAATTCCGGTCAAGCATGGTCTATATCGAGTGGAGAATGACTCACCAAAGGCAATGGCTGTAGATGGAAAAGATGGTCCTCCAATAACCGTAACAATCGATAAATTACATCGGTTGATGGGCCATATTTCTCCTGAGGCTGCAAAACGATTGGTGAAGGAAAACCTCGTCGAAGGAATCGTTCTGGATGAAAAAGAGTCACAGAAGTCTTGTGATTCATGTGAATATGGGAAGAAGACTCGGAAACCTATCAAGAAGGTTAGAGAGCGAGAGAGGGCGAAGAATTTTGGAGATGAAGTCCATTCTGACCTTTGGGGACCCTCACCAGTCGAGACACAGCAACACAAGGAGTATTACATCTCCTACACTGATGACCACACCCATTTCTCGACTATATTCCTTGTCAGAGCGAAAAGTGAAACCTTCGAGACCTACAAGCAGTATGAGGCTTGGGTTAGGACACATTCCGATGCCAAAATCAAGGTCTTACACACGGATCGAGGTGGAGAATATCTGAGCAAAGAATTCTCTGCTTACTTGGCTGAAAAGGGCACCAGACGAAATTTGACTGTGCATGACACCCCCGAGCACAATGGAATTGCGGAGAGACTGAACCGTACTTTAGTCGAGAAGGTTCGTGCCATGCTACACGCTTCAGGACTGCCGAAGTTTTTGTGGGGAGAGGCTTTAAAGCATGCAGTTTGGCTTAAAAACCGAACTTCAACTCGAGCTTTGAAGGGAAAGACCCCATATGAGATGATATATGGTACCAAACCGAATCTCAGGGACCTACACGAGTTCGGAACCAAAGTCTGGGTGCATGATGACAGGAATTCAAAGCTGGAAGGCCGATCTCGAGTTGGAAGGTGGTTAGGATTTGACACTGTGAGCAGTGGTCACAGGATTTACTGGCCAGAAAATCGTTCCATCAGCATTGAAAGGAGTGTAAAATTCGACGAATTGGCAGAGGTATTCATGCAGAAACCTGGAGATGTGCAGAATGAGGGGGAGAATAGAAAGGAAAGCATTCCGCCCACCTCTCAGCCTCAGAATTCGAATTTCGCAACTGGAAACGAGCCTGTAACGACGCAAACACTGCCTACATCATCCCAAGATCATCCTGTAACAACGACACCAGATACAAGCTCGAATCAATCTGCACAGCCAAACTACCTTGGAAATCTGTTGCAGCGCCAAGGTCTAGATCCCTCAAGTATTGTGGAAGGGAAACGAGCACGAAAGGAGTCTCAGAAGCTACAAGACATTCGTTCAGGTGTTGGGATGTCAAGCTCAAAGCCAGGAGATCCGAAATTCACAAGAGGATTGCAACCGGCAGCAGGAATGGCAGACACTGCTGGATACGTCAATTTTCCGAACCAGTGGACAGAAATTGCGATGTTTGCAGCCATGGCAGAGTCTGAGGCTATTGAGCCATCATATGAAGAAGCCAAGCGACGTGCAGACTGGCCCAAGTGGGAAGAAGCAATAAAACTCGAGCTCAAGACCCTAATCGAAGCAGGTACATGGGAGATTGTACCCAGACCGGAAAATCGCAATGTTATTGGCAGCAAATGGGTACTCCGCATCAAGAAGAAGTCTGGTGGAGTAATTGACAAGTACAAGGCTCGATTTGTTGGCAAGGGATTCACACAGGCAGAAGGAGTTGATTATTTCGAAACCTTTGCTCCTGTTGCAAAGCTAGCTTCACTCCGAACAATCCTTGCTATTGCAGCCCGAAACGATTGGGAAATCGAAGTATTTGACTTCCATGGAGCATTTCTGAATGGGGAATTCGACGATGATGAAGAGATATATATGGAACAGCCTCCGGA
Organism: Armillaria luteobubalina; assembly: GCA_030435615.1. NCBI lineage: Eukaryota > Fungi > Basidiomycota > Agaricomycetes > Agaricales > Physalacriaceae > Armillaria > Armillaria luteobubalina. Next base: position 40,505 of record JAUEPU010000069.1, read on the forward strand.
TCATGAATTTGCGGATCGACACAAGTTTGTACTTCGACTTCGCAAGACTATCTATGGCCTCAAGCAAAGCAGTCGAAAATGGTATGAGAAGCTTACTGGAGCTCTCGGATCTCTCGGATTTTCACCACTGGAAAAGGACCATGGTGTATTTCGACTTGCAATGCAGGAAGAATTAATCATTCTGGCTATACACGTGGATGACTGCACCATCACTGGCAGTTCTACATCATTGATCAAGGAAATTCAGGCTCGCATCTCCAAATTGTTCAAGGTTACCTTGCTAGGCTCCATCAATTGGTTACTAGGCATGGAGATAACTCGAAACCGTGCTGAAAGGACCATTTCACTCAGTCAAGAATCGTATATTGACTCAGTGTTGCAGAGATTCAATATGGCAGATTGTAAACCTGCTGCAACACCCATGGATCCAAATATTCAGCTCTCTCGAGACCAATGTCCCACAGATACATTTGAAATCGCAGAAATGCGTCGTGTACCTTACAGGGAACTTGTCGGATCAGCAATCTGGATTGCAACAGGCACGCGGCCTGATATAGCCTACCCTGCAACAATCCTATCTCGTTTCAGTGATAATCCTGGAAGACCACATTGGGAAGCTACCAAGCGAGTTCTGCGCTATCTCAAGGCTACAAAATCATGGAGACTTACCTTTGGAGCCATTGGAAGGAACCGAGGCTTGGAAGGATTTGTAGATGCAGATGGTATGTCTTTGGAGAACAGAAAAGCCATTTCAGGCTACGTCTTTCTCATTGATGGAGGAGCAATTTCTTGGAGCTCAAAGCAGCAAGAAATCGTCGCACTTTCGACCACCGAGGCAGAATATATTGCACTCACATATGCTGCCAAGGAAGCACTATGGCTCCGACAATTCATTTCGGAGTTATTTCAACCTATCAAGGAACCCATCACCATGCACGATGATAATCAATCAGCACTGGCACTTGCTCATGCCGAACTAGGACAGTTCCATGCACGCACGAAGCATATTGATATCCGTTACCATTTCATCCGATACACGATCCAAGATGGACAAATTAAATTGATCTATTGTCCTACAGAAGACATGATTGCAGATATCCTCACCAAGGCTTTACCATCCTCAAAGGCAAAGCACTTTGCTACTAGCCTTGGACTTCTTCCAGCTTGAGGGGGAGTGTTGGAATACAAGCTGAAAGTCAGTACGAAGCTGACTTGATCGATTGATGGATTGGCATCCCGATATGGTAACTAGGTTCAAGCTGTGTTGTACTCACTCGTACTCTTGAGTACAGCTTCGTTTGTACTCATAGCAATTATTCCTTAGATACTTATGTTCCTATGATACTTACCTATGCATTAGACTACGCAGTTTTATTTAAATAGGACTGTATTTTGGTACATAGAATAACATCTTCATTCACTATACTTGTGCTCAAGTGCCTGCTATACTAAGGATTTCAATATATATATACTAGCTACTGCTTAATCTAGTATCTTCTCCATCTTTCGTACTCTTTCTACCCTTACTAATCATGCCGAGTGATGCCGGCTTGCCCGAATCTCAACACTCTCCCTCAAGGCGGTATCACCTCACAAATACCCTACGAAACTCTCCCTGAAATGTATGACTGTACCATACTTCCGTTTATAGTCAATATGACTCTGCAGGGTTCTCGCAACCCAAATAATAACCTTCCGGGCTCTGCAGGGTTCTTCTACCCAATATAGCCATTGATTCGGCTCTGCAGGATCTCTCGTGATCCATATTACTCTATATAGCCCCTTTTGGTTCTGCAGGATCCATCGCGATCCAAATATGTACTCCCCCTTGTGAGTCTTCTTCGGCATTCGGTTCGTTCAGAGGTACGGCTCATCGGCTCGCACTTAACCGCTCGCATCAACTTCCTAATCGGACTATACCCGATCCAAATTGGGAACTTCCCTCGCGCGACTGTACCTACGCTTCTCGGGTCATCGGAATAGAGGTCCCATCTCTCTCTCCCTGATTTGGTACTATATATAGACAATGCTGGCCAATATCCCATCCTAGCCATTGCCCTATAATTCCCCCAATTGCCTGGCATGGACTTCATCAGGCTGCACTTGTCTCTGGCCCTCTATGCCATGAATCCAAGTGGACGAGTGAGCAATATACTGCGAGTTTGTGTTGGAATTACTGAGTATATGCTCTGTAGCTTCCCTGGCTACGGGTTACAAACTCGCAAGGAGTCCGCCCGTTATTCACAGATATATATACTAGCTACTGCTTAATCTAGTATCTTCTCCATCTTTCGTACTCTTTCTACCCTTACTAATCATGCCGAGTGATGCCGGCTTGCCCGAATCTCAACAGACATATGTATCCGTCGCCTTGATTCTCGGAAAGAAGTATAATATCGAGTTTTGGAAGCTTCAAGTTTGCATCAACTCGGAGAACAATTAAGAGCCTAAAATGAAGTCAGATGCGTAGCTTCATACTCGTGAGGTCCACCGCGTAACTTGCAGTTCAATGGGTGTCATAGAACCGCTATTACGGGTAGACAGTGAACTGTTAAGTTCTAAATTCGAACCGGAAGTTGGCGATCGCGACAAGCAGGGTCACGTGTTCAACACCACATTCATTTCCGCCTCTATGGTCAGAATCTTTCAATATTTGATGTTCTTACACCTGAATGTTTGAACTTCTACCATCATCTGTTGCAATGAATCTACTCCGGAGGGATTTAAACCCCTGTTTCATTGTGTGTTGGAATTTGAGAACGCTGAACTCGTGCTACAGCCAAGCTACAGCCAAGCCAGCTTTCCTGTCTTCCAAATTCATTACAACAAGGTGCCGCACATTCGTTCCATCCGCGAGTACCCTTTTCCTTGCAGCTCTTACCTAACTCTTGCTTCAGTGCTTAGAACCAGCTGTCATACGAGGAATTGTCAATTTCGCAGCAAAGCCTTTACAACCATTTATGGATGATGAACGCTGCACTGGATCGATTTCCCGACTACGATTTCTTACTATGTGGACTATAAAAGGAGGCTCATAGTAATACAAGCTACCATTCCTTCATCATGCAACGTTTCTTTCCCCGAATCATCGATTACACTCTTGAGGACGGATACTGGATCGAAAAATTTCCTTTTCGCGCTACCAGTGACGAGCTGAATTCTAATGTTATTGCCTACGGTCTTGGGACGCCTGAAAGGAAAAGCGACATCGTCATGTTACAGAACCCGTACAATTCTGAAAATGAGTTTGTTTCTTCCTGTACTAGGTTGTATGCTGCTGGGCCTAACACTGTGACACTACACAGATCACGAACGGAGACTCAGGGTTGGAATGAGGTGATCCTCGCGTCCCTCTGGTTTCCTGTGCCTATGGCGTATGTCCATCCCATATTCTCTATATTTTCGGATACTGACTCGCAATTGCAGGTATGCGGACATCAGTGGGAATGGTTACAACGACGGTTCGTCTTTTTCCTGTGCTCCACCACCGCTGACTGATCCTCTTCTCGTAGTCATCGTTGCAGATAGATACGGACCGTCTATGAGCGACATTTGGGTTGATGGAGGCTGCATTCAATGGTTCGAGAACACTGGAGATCCAACCAAGGGGCAGTGGGAACCTAGGTTCATTGGTCAGAGCCCCGGTATGCACCGTATCAGAGGTGAATGCACACCCGTTTATTAGACCATAACTATGTTAACCATCCTTGACGCAGTTGGACACTTCTCTCGACAAGATGACATCCAAATTGTTGCCCTCCCAGTCATCACCAGTTCGGATAATTTAGATACGCCAGTTCCCGTTATCATTTACACGAAACCCAAGGATCCTATGTCTGCATCAGAATGGGAGAAAGATGTCCCATTTGATAATCTATTTCGCGTTGTTCATGAAGTGGTTGGTACGTTGTCTGCTTTCTCGGATCTATTTCCGGATATTAATCCCACCATCTGTTGTTTTTAGTTGTCCCTTCTCCTGGTGGCGGTCTTGATCGAATAATGCTCGCTAGTCGGGAAGGAATAAGTTTCTTGTGGTTCAATGCCAATACGAAAAAGTGGGACTACAAAATACTCGGAACAGGTCTTCCAGCAATTCCGGGGGATCCTTATTGGGGATCTGGCAGTGGTAATCCTTGTTTTTCTGGCATCCCTAAGAACACTATTGATCTTTGATAGTTTCTGTTGGAAAGGTTCACGATGATTGCGCGGCGTATATCGCATCTTCCGAGGTGAGCATATTATGCGACGGCTTAGTCTTTGTGCTGAGAGTAGGTCATAGGCAATGCACGGTCATTTCGTTTCTGTATACGTAAAGGACGAGAACGCAGCCCCTAACCAGCCTGCTGATGTCCAGTGGACTCGCCACGTCTTAGACGAGTACACTATACCCAACAACGGATTTTTTGGTCCGATCCATCAAGTCGTGTGTGTTGATGTTGACGGAGATGGTGTCGATGAGTTTCTGGTAGCGATGATGGGGTCCAATCCTCCTTCTTGGGAAGAGACAGGTGTATGGTGCTACAAACGTAGGCTCCCTATTTTCTTTTTCCAAAATAAGATATTCACTGAGAACATGATATCTAGCTGTGGATCTTAAGAAAGGAGTGTTCAGCAAATTCAAACTCGGCGACGTTTCGGCTGGAAGGGTAGCCGTGGCCAATTTCCGGACACCCAAAATGCTTGTTCGCCGATTCGGTTAGTATGCTATGGCGTTGTTACTGACGGTGACAATTAGGATTTTGCGACGATTTCGTACTCCGTTCCGGGATATTTTGAGTCGCCTAGTCCGCAGGTTCTCTTGTATGAGGCTGCGCCCATCTCTGCGGAAAAGATCGACGACGAAATCATGTTTCGTGTTCCTCGCCCAAATACGATACATGTAGCGGATGAAGTGGAATTTCTAGATGTAGCAGGTCGTAAACTGGCTCTTGTGGTCGTTCCTCCTCGCTCCCAATATCCGGTTCAACTAAGCGAGGGTGTGAAAGTTATCACTGGGCGAGGTCCGTCAATCGTTCTTCTCTGATCTTACTCCCAGTCATCTAATGCTTCTTCAGTTCTCTGGACAGATGGAGATGGTAAAGTACATGAGCGTACCCAGGCACCTACTCCTTTTGAGTCGAGGACCGTTACTATTTCTTCGGCAGATGCCAGTATCTTCACCCGCAGTGAGGGAGCAGTATTTATTCTCATCAAAGAATCCTCCACTTCTGGCAAGCTGCCATTCACAGATATGCAGCAGCTTGTTGCGCATAGCCTATTCCCACTTCGCTTCCCAACCGCAGTTCGGCACATGTCGTTCCCGTGGGTCAAAGTAGAAGATAGACCTTGGGCGAATGGAAGATTCAAGGTCAGTGCATACGTCTATACCCTGCAAGCCCCAATTCACAAAGTTATTATTTTATTAGGGCATTGAATTTTATAACCTGGTCGGTTTCCACGTCCGCTACGCCGACGACTCTGCCGAGTCTATGTGTCACATCCAGCTCTGGACGGCAGGAGTGAACGTCTCCGCTGGGTTCCACAATCATGTTGGGGACGCGTTTGCGGAGATCCATGCGTGTCTTGTGAACGGAACAGGACAGGGAGGGATGAGCTGGGCGACAGTACCGGATGCAGAGTTTGATCCTGCAAGGCCGGATAAGGACAAGTACTCGAGCGTGGTGGTGCCTAGTATGGCGGAACATGGACCGTTGTGGAGGACGAGCAAGGATGGAGTACCGCTGTTCAGAGAGAACGGGACGGTGGACTACCCGTGGCATGGTGAGTATCAATCAGTGTTTATGTAGTTTTATCCCGCTGAGGGGCTTGGTTGCTTTAGCGTGGCTCGCGGGAAGTGGCGATTCAGAAGAGCAGAAGTTTGACGTATGGGTAGCATTTGAGTTTCCACCCTTTGTTGCGCGAGTTACCCAAACGACGGCTGGAACTCCGAACCCAGGAAGGTATCGCTTGATCAGTACGAAGACCGGCGCGTCTGCTACTATCAAAGATGGGGATTCAACTGATGGTACACCACTGGTGGTTGTCCCGTCGGGTCCCAATGATCAGATTGTGAGGAATATTCTTATCAGTCAGAGGCTCTGCCGTGTGTTATGTGTTGACCGATCTTTTGGTAGTGGGAATTGGAGAATATCCCAGGATCGAAGTCTTTATGTACACTGAAGAATGTGTCGTATGCGAGCTCCGACTGGCCGATCATGACTGGCCAAAGGTTAATCGGGACAAGGTCTTTAGCAGCGTTGGAGGTGACCAATTCCTGGAGCATTATCTCTGATGATATGCAGACTTTTCAGTAAGTTCATAAAGTGTTTAAATTGTATTGATTTGTAGCTCATATTTGTGGCAGGATCCGTCTTGTCGACACAGACTTGGTTTGGAGTGTGGATAGCGATGACAACGTGAGGATTCATACACCTTGAGAATAATTTGATAATAGTACCCGACTCTATTTTAGATTGTTCTCGCACAATCTGGTGCTGGTGAAGGGCAGAGCTGGGTATTCGAGCGTGTCGGTGATGTTTGATAGGTCTACTACCGGACCCCGTGAATACGTCGGATATAAGGTTTCACTGATACACGTTACTTGAAGAAAATAGTAGCTATATTCTAACCAGCTTGGAAGCACAACTTGTCTCCCCCTTTTGAAACTGTTACGAGTCGGAACCAAATGATTCAGGTCTGTGTGCGACCTGTAGCCATCCTTCGGCTCTCGATAATCCACTTATACGTCCCAATAAGATATCATGTGTGTTATCGAAGGAATCCTACACAGATAGCGACACGCAAACTGGCCGTACAATCATTATTCAGTGTTCAATGGTCTTTCCACACAACGTATTCCTGGAGAACGCTAGCCGAGATAGCACACATGTATGGAATTCCAACCCTAGTGCTTCAATATCCGTTGTCCATGTTTCCAATGGGAAGAAGGTACCGGTTTAATAATACATCGAAGCTTGAAGTTTCAATTTCATCCAGATGGGTATTTGACAGGGCGTCAAGGTCGGAAAGAGCATGAATCGAGGATCGAGTGAGTACCATGATGGTGGGACTAAAGAAAGGAAGAAGTTGCCAGTTCGGTCAACTCCCAAGGAGGAATCGCCTCGAGTTCCTTCCTACCACTTTCCTATCGGTGAATTTCATTCTTTTTCAATTCTAGCTCACGTATTCACTGCCATGTTTTGTTAGGCCCCCATAATATGACCACGCACACCTCTGCAATCTATATTGCGTGATGACACTTTTCGCTGCTCCTAATGGATGGGAAATTATCTCAAATGTCGACCGATGGCTCCGAGTCAATGTGTACAATGAATTCCTCGAACCGACTTACAGAGGCGTCAGATCATGACGTCACGCGCCAACCCTGACCGTACTGAACTAGAGGCATTTTGGTTGTCTGGCGACTTTAGCACTATGTATAGCGGTGGTGCCTGCCTCGAGGATAAGGCCAACGGCTACTACGCCCCGTCATCCTTGGCAAGAAAGACGTCATGAGGCAATTAAATCCCGCCTTCCCCGGGAGGCATATTGTGGCCATGTTGGTACATGGCTTCAAGCGACCTATATCGAGTACCAAGGACAACATTAGATGTGCGAGCAAAAATAAATTATTCCAACGAACAGTAGTAGATTTGCAGTAGATGTATAGAAATGCAATGAGATTCGTAGCAGCAGCAGTCACACCTCCATCAGTCTATCCCACCTCCTCATACATGAGTATCCATCATAATCTAAAACACAATCAGCCATAGCACATCAAGGAACTCCAGCGCAGCTCACCGAAACTCTTCTTTTGATCACATGAGCACTTCCCCCTCCTCCAACTCTCCTCCTTCCTCGGGCAATGCGTATACGGATTATGCTCGTACCCAATCTCATCAAAGAACTGCAGCTGATTCTTCCTCGCGAAGAGCGCCGCCGCAATACTATGCACAGGTGCATCGCCCCACCGCTCATAATAGAACCCACCTTTGGAGTCCAGATACTCGAAGAACGCCTGGTATGCCGGGCCACGCCAGAATCTCATGTCGGCGATCTCAAAGTTACTCCAGACTGCACGTTGTTAGGAAGCGAGAAGAAGAGGAGAGGAAGGGGGACGCACAATGACATAAATTGTAATTCAAGCCTCCGTTATCAGACTGGAAGCCCATCGCGTTATCCTCGACGACGTACTCAGGGTGCAAGTCCACAAAATCCCTGACGTGGCTCCATAATGTGGGGATTGTCCGCTCGAACTCGTACATGGTAATCGTAAACGCGTAGATTTTGTCGTTGTCTTCCATGAACACAAACGGATCAAAGTTGACGTCGCAATGGAAATGGACGTCTGGCCTGTCAACATGTCAGAGGTTACCTAGAGAGGTTGCGTTAGAGGACGTACTCTACTCTCCAGTACCATCGATACTGTTCCATGAGGGGATGCTTGAAGAAGAAACCGGAATTGAACCGGCACATGTTGCGATAGGAGACGCTACCTGCAATCGTTCCCCCTCTGTGAGCACGTAAAAATGAGATAAATCAGCAAGCTGCGCACCTCCATAGATGACATTCTCAGCAACCATCTGGTCCCTCGACGCCTTCGCCCTTTCCTCATCTATCGAATCCGGCTGAAACCAGTGTTCACGCGGGATCAAGCCAAATTCCATTTTTGACGCCGTTAGCACCGATACCCTCCTAGAACACAATTAACCCCAATGCCCCCCTGGTCTCAGCACAACACAACGCACCTCTTGAACTCCTCCGTGAACTCCTCTTCATTCAACAGGACGTAGGGGTAGTTGTACTGTCTGTTAAACCGATCCTCGATCTCGCGAATGCTCCCAATCACTCCTTGAAGATCGGTGTTGCGCGCGAGGATGACGAACGTGGCATTCGCCCGCCGGCCCTGGATTGTCGTGTTCGGGCTAGGAGCGAAATACTCGTCCGGCACGGGGAACAGCTCCGCAGCGGTCTCACTACTTCCATGAAAGTGGGATACGATATTGTCCAAGGACGTTATACGCCCATATTCTTGGTGTGTAAAGGATAAGATATAATGGACACTGATCTATGCCGGCCCAGATTTATTTAGCCCTCCACGCATGACGAAGGGGGAGAGCGTAACGTACCACGACACCCAAAATAAGCAAAAGATACCGCGCCGTCGTATTCATCCCAAGTAGAAGTAGTGTGTACTGCAGATATCCGGATCGCAGCGAAAGGAGCGCTCAGCGTCGTGGATAGAATGAAAACCGGCGAGCACTAGCCCTGGTTGTTGGCGGAGAACGAGAAACAAAATCGGCAGCATGTCGGAAGTAAACCGGGTCTCATTTGTCATGATTGGAGCCGGCGCGCTGCGCCGAGGGCAACCAACATTTTTGCCTCCGTTCCACTGATAACGAGTGGAGACCTTCGTGTACTGCCTTCAAACCGAGATTAAATGGGTGGTGCTGAGGAGGTGAGGCCTTGAGGAGCGATCTATATCAGTTTCGATGGTTCGAACTTCGGCCACTTGAGTCCGATCTGTGCTTTGGTTCTTCCATCGGAGGGGAAATTCGCTGCAAGGACCCTTTGGGGGGGTGTTTCCTTAGTAACTGCTGCGCCGAGATTATTGACGTCTTCCTAGACATGGAGGAAAGGAAAAAAGCAAGAAAAGGGGTGTACATATTCGAGCCCCTGCTTGATCGATGATCAGCGTCGCACCTTTTAAGCCCACTAGAGTGTAGATATAATAGCTGTTAATTTTGTGGCTAACTGTTGAGTGTTCATCCTACACCGTACACTTTCATATGCCATTATCCATTTGAACTTACTGTATTTAGAACGTCAACCCCTTTACCTTTCGTCGCACCGTTCCCTTTAACGCACCTCAGTTGATCACTACTACGTGTGACTGACTGAGCTGTTCTATTCCTAACACTAACGCCTAGTATAATTGTAAAAAATGATAAAACTCCCTGCACTCCAATAATTACTGAATAAAGTCTATATCTGTAATCATCAAGTCCCTTATTGTATACACGTGTACCTGCCATTTATGGATCCCCGATAAGTTTTCGCTGGCGGTCGTCCCGACATCCGATCACCAATGCCGCCGACCTGTGTCACGGTTAAGCGCGTCTCATCGTGTCCTACGATGATGTAGAACCTGTGTCCCATCTGTAACGCTCCCATATATATGAGTTCATAGAACCTGTTAAATTAATAACATTTTTAGTTATGTAGTATATGTCTAACCAATGAATAGAAGGACAATCCATGAATAAGAACTCGTTACTTGAAGCATGATCCAGAGATTCAATGTTAATGCACATGTGTACGGGATGAATACTACGATGTTGCTCCCAAGGCTGCTATCCTCAGCTTGTCACATCATTGATAGTCGCAGGCAGACCTGATTTACGTTGTCACATTTTTTCGTACACTGGGCTGGGAAGAGCTTATGGGGAATCATAATGGCCAGGATGGACTATCCATTGAAGCATCTTAAGTTAGTTTAAAATTACTGAATTGAACACTTTTGAATACAGGATTGCAGATGGGACACAGGTTTTACATCGTCGCAGGACACGGTGAGCCGCGCTTAACACAAGACGGCGACATTGGTGATCGGATGTCGGGACGACCGCCGGCCGGAAGTTTATCGGGGACCTAGAAATGACCTGTATGCAACAAGGGACTTGATGAACGGATACGGACTTCATTCCGTAATCATTGGAGTGCAGGGAGTTTTATCATTGTTTGCACTCATACATACTAGGCGTTAGCTGATAAAATTTGTCGGAAATGTCCGAAAACCCTTATACGGCAATATATTGTCCATAATAAGCGAGAAGCTTACCAGATAAGCTGAAATAATGACCCGAAAATGGATCTTATCATCGCAAAAATCTCCGGAGCCCCCGATAAGTACCTTCTTGCTTGCTTATTACTCAACTTGTTGCTTATATGACCTTATAACTTGTTTTGAACATTTCCGATAATTTTTTAACAGCTATTATATCTACACTCTCAGACTGGGCTCAATAGGTGCAGCGTCGACGTCTCAGAATACTGATAGACGTCAACGAAGGTACACCCTCTTCAACGTAATAGCTCCTAGCATCTCTTGCGAGACCTAGGCGCAAAGGCTGCGTTGATTTAACGGACTTCGATGGCTTCTGGGGGGGTATTAAGGGCTACGTTGGGCGCGAAACGTTGTATAGGCGAGGTGAGTGTCGACGTTGCGTTTTCGGTGGCTGTGAGAAACTTGTTGACCGAATCCTCAGTAGTGACCTTTCTTTCACGCCTGATATTCCTTTCTAGACCTTTTCCCAGCCAACTAACCGTCCCCCGCTCGACTTCGGTGCACGCCACGCAACGGTGGCAGGCTTGGCTCTCATCAATGCATCGCTTCTATCAGGCTGCGGCTCAAAGCTGTCTGTCTCTCCAGGCGACTTACTGGCGACCTTCCATCATTCGAGCGGCTTTCCATTAGCACACCCGACTTCCTTGTCACCGCGGATGAAGATAGTACAGGAAGAGGGCTTCGTTCAATAGGCTAGGCTGGTGGACGGGCACGCATGCTTTGTGCATTTTTCTCAGGGGAGCCCTGTTTTTACGTTCATCTTTGTACCTCTAAGTATAGCCTTCATATATGTATGTCCCGGGATGTTCCTTGTCTATTTTGATACATCTATCAAAAGTTTACGCAGGCGCAGTACCAAGCAACGACGGCCGCCTAGGCTTGGCTTGATACGTTGGGGGTACTAGTGAATGTTCGAACTGTTATCACTGCAGATGTTGAATCACTTCACCTCCAGTATTTGCTGAAAACCGCAGAGCAGGAATAGGGAAGGTATAATAATAGCTTGAGGGAAGGCTTGTAGTTATTTTTGGCCCTATGTTATTTCTGGAAGACCACGATGCGATGTGACGGGCATATGGAATTCTGCCGGATCCAGAATCATTCTTCCCTCCGCAGCCAGCGCAGCGCAGCGAATCACAAATAGCCATCAGAGTGGCTCCCATCTTTATTTGTTTTGTCGCCTCTCTTTCTCCCTCTTCCATCATCTCCCCTCAACACCTCCCATTCAACACCTGACGCTCTTTTCTATACGCTAACCCTTGCAAAAAAGCCTACTACACCACTATACGACGAATGATGCAGCGCTTTGCCTCTTCAGCTGCTCTGGCGCTGGCTATCGCTGCCAGCTCGGTCTCTGCGCAGAGCTCGACCTTCCCCGAAGGGGTCATCGCCAGTGGGACCATGGGCACGACCAACCCAGCCCAGCCAACCCTGGGCACGACCGTCAACCAGACATCAGACGCCCGACTGCTCTCCCTGAACTCTGTCGATGTAATTCATTTTCGTCTTCAGGGCGCCGCCTCCTGTGTGTAGAGCTAAATTTATTCTTGCAGGATTGGTGTATCTTTGCTCCCCCCGAAAACAACACCATTGGTGAATCTGAGGTATGTGTGCATGGTATCGGGGAAGAGCTGCTGACTAAGTGAGGAGCGTAGGCCATCGAGGTTGCGTGGTGTACGAAGGCACGGAACAACGCTCGTGTCATCCCTGACGGTGTCATCACTGGTGTTTCTTTCCTCAAAACTGGTGCGTTAACTTTTTGCTTTCATGTCCGAGTGTCGGGTAGGCTAACATATTGTGGGAAGACTTCTACGTTCAAATCTACGGCTACGGCGACCTGACGCAGCTGAACATCGCGCCTGGTGACTACGGAGGTATGCTGTGCAACTGTCATTCCACCTTGCATGACATGATCTGACTGTCGCCCAGGTGAGCTCGATCCTCATGGAGCAACAGGTGCGGGTAATCCCGTTGGTGGTAACGTCACCACCAATGTTACTGGCTCGGATATCAACATTGCTGAATGGATGGTGCGTTGTCGGCATGTCTTGGCTGAGCGAAAAGAAATTGACTAGTACCTTTGATTTAGCAATTCGTTGTAAGTCTTCGACAGGATGTTCCTTTGGTGTCTCACGAGCACGCAATAACAGTCTTATACCCAATTCTGCATTCGTGCCTGCACAAATGCCAATTCTTCTTACAGCGCTGCCTCGATGTGTGAGCACAAGCTCGATGAGATGGGCTGCACGTTCGTCATGCCAGGTAAGCATCCTTATCGGATCCATAACGCTTTATGAACGCACCAATTTCCCAGGAAACTACAACTTTAATGGAACTTTGTAAGCCTTCTCTCTCACAGTCAATACTGTCGTTCACAAATACCGCTTTAGTGAAACTTGTGATGCTGATGTTGCCTGTATGACCCCTTCCCTAATCTGATCACCTTCATTCTACTGACGGTTGCCCTAGACCCCCCTGGATGGTACCCCGAGGTGACCGGCGGCACGACCTCGTACTCCACCTTTGCGCAGTACTTCACTGGAACCTACACCGACAGTTCTGGCGCCACCGTCTCTTACACCGTCGGTGACACTGTTACGCCCACCACTGTCGCATTCACCCCCGCATCCAGCAACTGCCAGACCACTGCTACCATCGGCAATGGCTTAGCCGTCGCGACGACGGGCAGCAGCGGCAGCTCTGGTTCCTCGAATGGATCGTCTGGAGCATCGGGATCAGGCTCTAGCAGTCGTTCTGGTAGGCTTTGTCTTCGCTTTTCAAGATTTGTGTTCTGAAAGTCGGTACAGCGAGCGGGTCTTCAGCGTCCTCGACCGGAAACGCCGCTGTTTCCTTCAAAGCGTCGACCAGCTACCATGATGGCGTCACCCTCGTCGCTCTCATCTCTGGTATCGCCGCAATCGTGCTGTTGCACTAAGGATAAGGAGGTTGTGTCTACGTTTACGTTTGCGTTTTCTATCTCATGATATATATACATACCCTCTACCCTCTACAACACACATTCGTTTCAAAGCAGCATGGACATTGGACCTGATTTTACATCACTACTGAGTATATATAATATCTGATTATGCATGGAGGAACTTGGGTTCTTTGCGTATGATGGATGTCTTTTTTCTTGCGTCGCGCTTGGATGTTGCGTACAGACGGCTCGATATATATCTATTTGGGATGCAATATGAGTACGTTTTGTTCGATTATGGGTTAGTAGGCTAAGCCTATCTTCGGGTCGCGTGTGTTTACAAGGATCATGCTCGGCGATGCAGCTGAAGGACATAGTGTATATGTAAATGAGATTATGGAGAGGGCGGGACCGTAGATATGGATCTGGGATGACATTCCGCCCCCAAGAAAGAATCAAGTGGAATGGCGGTGGGGTATGAGATACCTGCGCTTGAATTACAGACTGGAGCGCGAGGTGCGCCAGGAAGAACGTAGCTGTGTAGGGTGGATAAGGATAAGGACGTGGGTAGCGGTGTCAATTGTTGACAGTATCCATCCCCTTTTCGACACTGGCAAGCCTGAGGAGAACCGACGGGATCGAACATATTGGTGAGTCCCTGCCAAGGCCCAACTCAAACACTTCGTCCAGGTGGAAAGCTAGACGAGAACTGCAAGTCCATCTCCGTTGATGAGCCTCTGTCTAAATTTCTTTCATGAATTCATAGTGTCGTTAATCAGGATTCAGAAAGGATCATGAAGACTGGATCCTTGTCTGTATGGTGGTGGGTAATGAATGGCAGGACATAAGTTCCAGCCTTTTAAAATAAGATGGAGACAAATAATACTGGTTGCTTCGTGGGTGTATTCGAAGGTCAAGCATAACAGTGCAACATCAATGCAACATTCGAATAAAATCGAGACGCGACGAGTCGGCCCGGGTATCCGAAATCCCGGAATGGCTACGAATTTGATATTGGCCGCACGTTTTTCGGTGCTGAACGACGACCACGACTATCACCGACAAGGACCACTGCGTTCTAAGGATACGACCGTGTCCTGCTTCTTTTGCTTCTCCATCATTGTGTAGCGTGAATGAAATAATAGTATGTGCCCATTTCTCTTTCATTTTCATCATGACCTTGTCTTACATTGCATACCGCGATGAAGACGCAAAAAGTTCAGCTACAGTTATCCTGATTTTGGAATGGATCTTCAAGCTTCAAGTCTAGGCTCCCATCTGTGTCTCTCTGGGTGTCGCCTAGTAATATCGGCAATGTGCTTGATTTCCAGTGCTCGCTTTGACTTTGTGAACGATATCCAGCTGAGTTCGGTCGTGATTTACTCCTTGTCTTCGGTCTCTGTTGTGTGGACTTGCGTAACGCGAAACGAGTAGCCTAAGTGTGGGCACATATCTACACTTCAAACCTTTGGAACAGAGCATTCCTGGTCACCTGTTTCGTGTACGTCGAATCTCGCATGTATTTCGCGATGTTTCTTGATTCCTGTACTGCATTTAAATATATTATACATGTATCGCAATGGTCTCTGAAGCCAGGTACAATTCTGACGGCCCCGACTTGCTCCAAGTGTCGACATATGCGAGTACGTTCACCGCCTTTGCCGTATCCTCATAAGTTAGGTCTGATGTTTCAAAGTAGGACCCCACTGCGGCGACGACTAATGATTCTTCTTCTGCACTGTGATGGACTCCCCTTTTTCACTCTGCCGCTAATTTTAGGAGCAGCAACATGGTTTCAACGAGTACGCGCTATACGAGCCTTTTAATGACCGACTTCAAGGCTGCGGTAATAGTGCGTTTTGCACGATTTGTGCTCTGTTCAAGAACCTGAAGGGGATTCACTTTAGTAAGGACGCACGGTACCCACAGCCTCGTATCCGTCAACGAACGACTAATATTGTTCAAGGGACTGATGAAGACACTTGCATCTTTGTCCGATAGCACTCAGATACATCTGTCCAGCGTTGTCTTTGTACAACTCGCCTGTGCGCTACCTCGTCGAAGAATTAGCGCTTGAGCACCCATCCTCCGGTTTGGCGAAGATTACCGACAACAGCCACCATCAGATTGTACATCATATTGTATCGCCCTCCACAGCGCTTAGCTTCCTTTACCCGGGAATCCTCGCCTTTTTGGGTTCATAGGTTGTTCGGATCACTGACATATGACACGTTCTATAGAGGAACAACGACCATATTCCGACATGGACAGCATCCTCCGCCTATCTAACCACCACTCGTAGGCTTCGTCTACTAGGCGCAAGAAACCTGGTAGCGCAGCTATGGAAGCGCTGGTCACTCTCGTGCGGAAGGTCGCAGGGATTCGGCTTGCGCTTTTCCCCTACTATCACTGACCATCTCGGTGTTATGAGGGTCCGAGGGTGGTTGGAGTTGCTCGCTGGTGGGCTTGGTATCAGGCTCTCTTTGACTATCCTTGGTCCTTGGTGGCCTTAGTGGGGACAGGCAGAATCGTAGTGCAAGTGTCGTCTTCAGGAGACTCGCCGCTTCCGTTGATTACAAGGGGAAGCGAGAGAACCGTGTGGAATGGTTTCCTTGACGAATCTGAGCACAGAGCATGCGTCGCTAGATGTTCCAGTGCATCGTGGTCGTATAAGTTCCACATATCCTGTACGGCATCAGAAAGCGAGGCAGGAAGGAAGTGCGTATTTGTCTTTAGGCCTGCGTCGTGCCGTGAAAGTGTCATTTATTTATGTCACGAGAGAGAGCGGGTAGGCCGCATACGATCTCTCTCAACGTCCACTTTGTAACCTACGATCGATTTACCTTCCACCAATTAATCTTTCCCCTGATGTAAGCTTCTCCTTCATGTATCCTGTGGTGTACTAAATCTGTGTTGCATGCGTAGGAACCGAAGGCTCTGCGATCATTACTTGTTTGCGTTAGGAACATGTCGTAGGTGACACTGTCATCCCTAGGCTTCGACCAAGGCATCCACGGCACTGCGCTATTCGTCGATACTTTGGTACAGACCCAGACGGGTTCTTAGATTGCTGTAGGTATTTGGGTTACGTCGGCTTTCGGTCGGTATTAACATCACTTGGTGAAACGACCTATCTCTTTTTTGGGCTCTTCGCGTACTATTTTCATTCAATGTTCCATAGGCGCTATGTATGGATGGCGACCGCTGTATCTCAAGGGCACCTCGGCCTCTCTACCTACCTGACCCTAGCCCATGACTCAATAGTACAGCAATATAATGAGTGGGACTGTGCATCGATGCCAAGTCGACCCTTTTTGCATTCCAGCTGACTCGGTTATACAATTGCTCAATCTTGTAAATCTGGTTTTTCATCCCGCGAACGGTCAATTTCGTCACTGATGCTTTTCATAGTAACCAGTCATAGGCCTGCCGTCTCTTGTGTCGTCATTTTTACAGCCATTCAAGAATCGAGGCACCGGGAAAGTTGATGATATATATTATAATTTATCATCAGTCGACTGCGCTGAGTGTTTTTTCTCTTGCGCACCTCTTACACTACTGCTGTATCGTCAAATGACTAGACGAATGGAGATGACCATGTCTAAATTCGCAGAAAGCGGGAAGATGCTTGACGTGCCAAGGCACTTACACTTTATGCGCTGAAAGTCTCCCTGTAAAGCATGGTGAGTGTGTCTCATTG
This sequence comes from Armillaria luteobubalina, assembly GCA_030435615.1. Lineage (NCBI taxonomy): Eukaryota > Fungi > Basidiomycota > Agaricomycetes > Agaricales > Physalacriaceae > Armillaria > Armillaria luteobubalina. The sequence continues at coordinate 57,950 of JAUEPU010000069.1, forward strand.
AACAATTTATCCTGAGATCCTTTGCAATATACTTTCAGTGTTTCGTCCCACTGAAATATGGCAGAAACCACTCAGCAGGGCACATACGACGGACTTCGGACTTAAAGTCGGCCTTTCACAGCACTCATAGTTATGGGAGGTCGTGTGCACATACAGCAACTTCGGAATATGATGGAATTGTCTGATGTTCTGGATATGGAAAACCGATGATGCTCCACAACTCTTTCCATGGTACAGCCCTGCATTTATACTTGGATATTGGGTTAACGAGACTGCTATAAAGCCATTTAAATGAGGTATCCTTAGGGCTTCTTGAAGTCCTGACCACTTTTGCCTCCCTACCTCGGTGCAGCATCCCCTGCAGTCCAGAACGATGTTTGACCCTGAGAAAGGATATGAAGATCGAAACGATCGCATCAATCTAGTCAATAATGTCAATGCACGGTAAGTCTCCATTTGCAAATTCCCCCACACCTTGATTGCTTATGATCTCCCCGCGGGGTGATTCAGCATTCAAAATCCCCTCCATGGTATTCCTCAGGATAAGCTACTTGCTCAGGTAGAAGACTTCACCAAGGAGAACGATTTCGATGAGTATATAGAGATATTCAAGAAGGGCGCATTGCTTGCTCAGCGCCCCGGTGAATTCGAGACACTGCCATTGTTAGATGAGGCGGATCGAGAGGCAATCAGAAGAGAAAAGACAAGTACGCCGCATCTCATTCCGCTACTATGCATGTACTGACCATCTCAACAGACAAGTGGTCGCAACCGAAAGATCTATACATAACCATCATCGTCTGCTCTCTCGCTGCTGTTGTGCAGGGATGGGACCAGACTAGTTCAAATACTGCGAACCTTTCCTTCCCGGAAAAGTTTGGGCTTAAATCGGATAGTAAATCGTGCAATGACTGGATTATCGGGGCTATCAACGCCGGGTAAGTAGTATTTTTGGTAACCTTATTTGTTAATTCACGTGGTGAATACATTCACTTAACAGCCCTTATATCGCATGCGCACTTCTCGGATGTTGGCTCACGGACCCCTTGAACAACTACCTTGGTCGTCGAGGGACAATTTTCGTTTGTGGAATCTTCTGCACGATTACTGTCATAGGATCTGCTTTCTGTCACACATGGCCTCAGCTATTCGTGGGTTCCCTTTACAACCTGGATATAGGACGTATCAGAATTGATAATGAACAGGTATGCCGGTTGTTCCTTGGTCTCGGAATGGGTCCCAAGGCTAGTACGACCCCTGTCTTCGCCGCAGAGAGTACACCAGCCTCCATCCGGGGAGGGTTGGTTATGAGTTGGCAGATGTGGACCGCTTTTGGTATATTCCTTGGTTTCTGCGTAAATCTGATTTTCTACTCCTTGGTTGATAAGGTTGCATGGCGACTGCAGCTCCTTAGTGCAGTCATGCCGGCAGTGCCATTGGTTCTCGGGGTATATCTCTGCCCTGGTACGTTTGAATCTGCGAATTGTGGAGGGAAAAGTCTAATCTGTATGCATGTAGAATCTCCGAGGTGGTATATGAAGAAGGGAAGATACGTTGAGGCATTCAAGTCATTCAAGCGGCTGAGGAACACGGAACTACAAGCTGCAAGAGACTTATATTATGTCCACCGACAGCTCATGGAGGAATACAAAGTCACCAAAGGAGTCACATATTTGTCCCGGTTTATCGAATTATTCACCATTCCGCGGTAAGTTCTATAAGTAGAATGTATTCAATCTCACAGTCTTTGTCCAGTCTCCGCCGAGCGACGCTCGCAAGTTGGATAGTCATGATTGCCCAGCAAATGTGCGGCATCAATATGATCGCGTTCTATTCCTCAATGTTGTTCGTCAATGCGGGATATTCAACCCGCCAGGCAATGTGGGGTAGCTTTGGCTACGGCTTGGTTAATTGGTTATTCGCATTCCCCGCTGTTTCGGCAAGTAGCCTTGTCATATAACTCAATACATACCATGCTGATCATATCAGACCATTGATACCTTCGGTCGGCGAAACCTCCTCTTATTCACATTCCCAAACATGGCCTGGAGTCTGTTCGCTGCAGGGCTTTGCTTCAAGTTCATTTCAATGGAAAGCTCGGCGAGGGTGCCACTTATTGCGCTATTCATTACCATCTTTACTGGTAAGTCGACACCAACAGTCGATTGCTGATTTACTATTCTCATCACCATTTTCATGGAAGTGTTCTATTCTCCTGGCGAAGGACCTGTACCATACACGTATTCAGCCGAGGTGTTTCCTCTTACGCATCGCGAGATGGGCATGTCATGGGGAGTGGCTACCTGTCTGGGCTGGGCCGCCATCCTAGCCATCACATTCCCACGTATGCTTACGGTGCTGACAGAAGCAGGAGGTAAGTTATATCTCGTATTCTCGGAGAAAGCTGTGGAATGACATGGCGGTAACTACTAACCTATAGCATTCTGGTTCTATGCAGGCCTTAATGTACTCGCATTGACAATGATATTTTTCCTGGTGCCGGAGACGAAACAAAGGACGCTCGAGGAACTCGATTATGTGTTTGCTGTACCGATTCGCAAACATGCTGCATATCAGGGAGGCACTTTCTTACCTTACTGGATCAAGAAGTGGGTGTTTGGACAGAGAGATGCTGTCCTGGAGCCACTGTACCACTTGGAAGAGGTGGAAAGTATGCCGGCGTCTGAGAAAGGTCTGGACTATTGAGATCCGTTTCGGAATATGGTTCATTTCTTGACCTCGATCGGTTATCAACGCATCTATCTTGATTAACTTTGTAACAAATACTGAATGTACTAATAACGAAAAGATTCTATGACTCTTCTGGAATGAACAGATATGCGCTTCGGAAAAGGCTTAATCCTAGTGGAATTGTGTCCTCAGATTCAAAGTCTCACCGAATTCCCTAACTGTGTGCACCCGCAGGTTTCCGTAGGTTCAAGGCGTGTCCCTTAACTCCATGTAGGTGCGGCGGGTTCAGGTTGTGTATATGTCAAAAAAACAAAACAGGTTATATAGAACTTAATAGAAGCAGCTAAATATGAGAGACTAAATTCGCTGAGTTTTAAAAAGTAATCAAGTTGAATGAGGAACGAGGTGTATGAGATGCCGCCCTGAATTCGAAACGGAAGCCAGGTGTGCGTCAAGAATTGTACTGTAAGGAGCAGATAAGGACGTGCGTAACGCCATCAATTAATTAGTAGCCATATTACGCCTCTAATGATGCCCTTTTAAACAAGGAGAACCCGACAGACGACTTGCGACCAAAGTATTCGAGCATCCGAAAGTCGTACTGGTTCCCTGCCATTTGTGATACCCTGTCCCTTACCCCGGGGGAAATCAGACGCGGATGACCTTCAAGGACGACGGTATCAAGATACACGGCACTTGCGATAGTGGAAGTCCCTCGAAGCCGAGACGTGAGCATATTGGTCAAATCCTCAGGTAGACCTGATGTAACCCGGATTTTTAGGGTTTTAAGGCGGGGGACGCGATTGGCACGAGTGTTGCTGGTAAGCGTGAGGTGGCGAAAGAAGCCGAAATCCGGGATGACGGGCATTTCTTGAAGTTCGTCGAAATGATGATAGGTGTATTTCTCCAAAGTGTGCAATAAAGGAGTGAGAGCCAGGATATCGAGCACGAGGTCATCTGATATATAGGTATCAGTGAATATGAGGTATTGGAGCTGAGGTACGCAGGGTAGAGATAAGAAGGATGTTAGCTCCCTTCCTGGGGATATCGTGCGATTCCGGCCATTGATGGTTAAGGAAACGAGATCTGGAAAAGAGAATAAAGGAATGATGTCTGAAGAAGCCGCGGCGGCTATGACTAACAATTCGACTCCGTTCAGGACCGTTGGAGTGGGACGGGGGTGGGACGGGGGCCAGTAAAGTCCATCAAGGGTCAAAAAAACTCCAATTTCTGCAAGATTTTACAGAAGGGCAAGATATGCATGGCACGTGAGATGGAAGAGTCATAGAGGAGGGTGAGGTCAGAGAGCTGTTCCCAAGGGAGAGAGAAGTTGTTCTTCTTCGCCTTATGAAGTTGAGTATTCACGGAGCGCAATGCTGGAGCATCCATGAAGAAGTCCCGGCGCTGACGTCGGATCTTCTCCCGATAACATAGGCAGAGACGCTCCAGACGTGGCAAACATGGAGCACCTGCTCCTGGAGAGGCTGGGAAGAACGGGACTTTGGTGAAAAATGTAGCTTCTTTCCATCGATGAGTTTCCATGCAAAGTACCCTCATGAACTCGCTTTGTCTGGAATCGGGAAAGATGTATTCTGGGTGCTGGTTTTCATCGTCGTGGATGGAGAACGACAAGCTATGATTGCAAGACCTGGCGAGGTAGAGATGGAGGCAATCGATACTGGCTTGTGTATATGGCGGCTCGTGGATGTATGGAAAGGTCAACCACAGAGCAGTATTTAAAAGTAAAACTTTGCGCCAGTGCGAGCATACTTGTGGTAAACGCAGTGTGATCAAGTTTTGAGGCCAGTTGAGGTAATTTTCAGCCCTGTGTGGATGAGGCGAGCAGGCGTGGGCAAAAATTTCGGAGAGGCAGTCATAAGGGAGGCGATTTATGGGGGGAATGGGCGTCATATTGTTATACCTGGTTGGAAGGTTGAAAATGAGCAACGGAGAAATGAACGGTAAATTTCTTTTACGAAGTTGTGCCGTGGTAAAAGTATTCCGGAGAGCCGGATATTTCTTGTGATGGTTTTCACGAGGATGAAAAGGAACTTAAAAACGAAAACTTTTTTGGAAACCATTGAATTTGGTCATGTGATCGTGATGGCATAATGTTGATTATATCATCGCCCAGGAACGGGGTGGCTGTGTGATAGCTTTACCTCGGTCCCGACCACCGTGTCTGTCCCTTTAACTTTCTGTCTCCAAATTCCCGTCGTCGCCAGTGCGACGCGCAGTGCGAGCAGCCATGAGTTCTCTTGCCTTCCTGGTTACAGAGCTTCAGGTTTGTCCTCCGTACTGTCGGGAAACTTTTGTCTGACGTCCATGGTACAGTCTCTCGCTAGTGAGACGAGAAGGAAGCATCCAGATATCCGTGAGGTGCTCATCTATACCGGTCTTGTTGGATACCGGCGGTAGTAGCTGATGTGTACGATGGGAAGGCTGCAGAAAAATCTCTTGCAATATTACGAGCATCGCCGGAACAGGCGACGGCGAGCTTGGCTTCAGGTACGCGTGGGTATCGCTGGTAAACTGGACGTCGCTCACGGTACCGTAGATGGACCTCAGTCAGACGACCTACTGCGACCTGTGTTCATGGGGTGTGCGACGAGGAATGCAAAGGTCGTCGCGATATCCTTGGGGTCGCTGCAGCGCCTGATAGCCTTGAAAGCCGTGCCACAGTCTGCGGTAGCTCTCATCATAACGACAATGAGCGACGCCATCAGCCAAGGAGTCGACATCCAGCTTCGAATACTGCAGACATTGCTGTCCCTCATTACCAACTTCCCTGCCGTGCACGGACCTATGCTGGGTGACGTACGTGTTCAGCTCTGTTCTTCCAATGTCATTGAGTAATGTTTGTCTAGGCGCTGCTGTTGTGTTTCAAACTTCAAGAATCGAAAATAGCGGTGGTATCGTCGACGGCAGCAGCAACCCTACGACAACTCGTGATGTTTGTCGTCGACAAAATGGTGGATGAAGATAGGAAAGATGACGTGCCCGCGGACGAGATGTCAGAGGTGAACCTACCAGACGGCACCACGAAGACGCTCGGGCCCTCTGCGCGTGACGCGTTTGCAGTGTTTGAGGACCTGTGTCTACTCGCGAATGCCGAAAAGCCGCATTTTCTCAAGTTGGATTTCCTTCACAAGACTTTTGCCCTGGAGTTGATCGAAAGCGTACTCACCAATTATCACGACTTGTTCCGGCGCCACGCAGAAATGACTCTTCTGCTCCGTCATCACCTCTGCCCACTGCTCCTCAAAGCTATTTCGGAACGACCGATATTCCCGCTAACCTTACGATGCACTCGGGTCATTTTCCTCCTTTTGAAACAATTTTCTCTGGAACTACAAACCGAGTCCGAGGTTTTTCTCATGCTTTTCATCAAGATCATCACCGAGGATCCAGAAGCGCCTCAATGGATGCGCGTTCTAGCAATGGAGATCATGCGCGGGCTTTGTAGCGATGCCGAGCTTATGCGGAATGTTTGGGACCGCTATGACGCCCAAGGGGCAGGATCCAAAGTGTTCACCTCGCTCGTATCAGCCTTGAATCGTCTGGTTACGGAGAAACCAGCATTGCTTGGTGTGGGCACCCAAATGTCGGGGGTAGGAGTACATTTGGAGTCTGGGTCCATGTCTGCATCCAGTTCGGGCTATAGTTTGGATATGGGAGGCATGGCAGCCATCGCAAGCGCTACCGTGTCAGGCGTTGTCGGAATGATGGGTACGAGCGGAGGTCTAAGTCTTCAAGGATCTGCAATGAAGCTGCAATGGTATGATTTGCGTTAATCATTTCTGCCTTCTCGTGAACTTATTCCGTTTGATTGACAGCATTGATCAATTGGACAAGGCAGATTCTCCTCCCATACCAGAATCGTACATCTATCTATTAGGCATCCAGTGCTTGGTATCACTCTGTGAAGGATTCGCGTCATTTACCGGTCCATTGTACACTTCCATCGTCATACAGAAACCGCGCGCCGCAGGAGAAGCCATAAACCGAGCACCTCCAGCCCTTGACCTATCCACGCTGCCGGCCGATGATATCACCACGAAACATCTTCACATCGTCCGCGACATAATAGAGAGTGGCTGGCCTGCCTTGCTAGCGGCGTTATCCTTTGTCATCTCTACGAACCTCTCCGATGAATTATTTGCAGACGTTCTGGCCAGCTACCAAGCAGTTACCAATGTATCCGGAATGCTTGGCCTGACAACTTCACGAGATGCTTTCTTCACCAGTCTATCCAAGTTTTCGGTTCCTTCGCGTGTCGTACACAGCCTTGACACGTACACGGATGTCCAGACACCCCGCTCGGCAGGTGGGTCGCTATCCGAAAATTTGGGTCTTACGGGACCCACGGGACCTCCAGGTCTGTCGGAGAGGAACCTGGCGTGCCTAAAGGTACTGCTCTCGAGCGCTATGTTTCTCGCAGGAAGTCTTGGTGGAAGCTGGTTCCAAATTCTGGAGGTCCTGCAAAACGCCGAGTATGTGCTGACGTGGAAGGGCGGCCCACAGGGAACGCCAAGCAAACGGCATCCGTTCGGACATCCACAGGCCGGTCGGTCAATGTCAGTGTCGGGCGCACCACCGCTCCCACACCCCGCTCCCCCTCGCCACCCTATATTAAGCGATTTAGATTCAGAAACACTACAAAATGGCATTCAAAGGCTATTCGATGCCTCCAAGAACTTGGATGATGTCGCGTTCAAATATTTCATTGATGCCCTGTGCAGATTGAGCGCGGAAATGGTTGATATGCAGTCGGATGGAGGGAACATCATTCTAGAGAGCGACAGTGTGGAAGAGTTGAGCAGCGTTGGTTTGTCGCCGGTTCTGGATGCTTCTAGTCGAAGACGGATCAGCGGAATTCATATACCTCGTTCGGTGGTAAGTTGTTTTCAACGGTTCGATATGCGTCCGATTGATTTACGTCCAATAGCGTTCTGGTGACTTCGGAATTGGGAAGCTGGGTGGTATTGCGAGGCTCAATATCCATCGACTAATATACCGCTCGCCCGATGTTGCTTGGGATAAGACGACAAGCCACCTTTTGTCTATTATCCGACTTCAATTTGCGCCTCAAGCCATCCGCATACAAGCGGCTCGCGTTCTTGACGATATTCTGGAGACTGTACCGCGGAATCTCAGCGCCACGGCTGAGTTGCAGGCGCCGGTACAGAAACGCGTGTTGGACGTCCTGTCTCAACAAGTCATGCCCGATTACTCTACTCCAGCGTCTCATTCTTCGACTAGCGTGGAGCTTCGGAAGATGGGTCTCGAAACCCTCCACCAGATACTCCAGTCGTCGGGACATACACTAGTAGTGGGTTGGGAGACTATTTTCGCTATGCTGGGGAGCGTATGTAAACCCCCTCCAATAACCAGGTCATCGTCAATAGACTCGGTGACAGCGTTAAGTGTCGCGTCGTCCCCGACAGTGAGATCCAAACCGTTACCACTGGGTTTGGGCATGCCTTCGGAGAAGAGTAACAATGCGTTGATCAAGATCGCGTTCCAGTCTCTGACTCTTGTTTGCGATTCTGTGACAGCCCTATCTCCCGACCATCTACGTCTGTGTATCGGTACTCTCGGGCAGTTTGGCAAGCAGTCAGACACGAATATTGCGCTCACTGCTGCTGCCAGTCTACTTTGGAGCGTTTCAGATGCTATACAGTCAAAACGGAGACACGCGGAGAAGGAGCCGGAATACAGCTCGCTTTGGATGTTCCTCCTCCTCGAGGTATTGGGGCTCTGCACTGATCCTCGACCCGAAGTACGAGATGGTGCTATTCAGACGCTGTTCAGGACGATGCAGTTATATGGCGGTACGCTGAGCCTGGAAACATGGGACCAGTGTATTTGGAAGGTTACTTTCCCGTTGTTGGACTCTCTGTCGGAGGAGCTTAGGAGGCATTCGTCGGAGGAAGAGGGCGTCTCTCCCTCTGACCAGGCCTGGGACGCGTCGAAGATCCTCGCGCTTCAATCTATTGGGTCGATCTTCCACGATTTCCTGGTGTCGAAGATACTACACTTGGAGTCGCTCAAGGAGGCGTGGAATGTCTTCGTGAACCATATACAGGAGTCGGTTCTCATTGATCATCGGACGATTAGCGCGCCAGCGCTACGATGTCTTGAGAAAGCCTTGAAGGCGTCATCTTCTGCATCGCCTGAAGTCAAGGAGCGTGTTTCCGACGTATGGGAACGTGTTTGGCAGTCTATCGATGCTATCGGTGAAGCTATCTTGCGGAGGAGTGGAACCCAGACGCCGTCTAAACCCTTCGTTGAGGGAGGGCCCCCTAAGCCGTTCACGCAGGAGAGTCTGGTGGCCTTTGTTGATGTCATACAGTCCACACGCGCTGTCAGTCGTGTAGTGAGTGGGACGGAATGGCCGTTGGACCGTATCACTAGACTCATGGGGATCCTCAAAGGTGAGGAGATCGCAGTTTTTACTTTTCTATTGCTCGACGTCTCGTACAGGTGTTTTGACCTACCCCAGTTCCCCCGACTACAGACCAGACATCGACGCTCTTCCTCCCCTTCAGGTAGGTGAACTGTCGCATGTGCGAGCATCAGTCATCTCACTTTCTTTCGCAGTCTGTGGTGATGGAGACGATAAGCGCCATCGATCTATCCGTTACAGGATCTCCATCCCTTATCATGCGAGATCTGTCGGAGTTCGCGACACTTGCTTTCCTAGCTGCTTTTGATGTGCAGATGAGCAGCGGAAGTCAGATTCCGCAGAAGCGTATCACATATATCGCACTGTCGAAGCGGACGATGCCGATGCTCGTTGATCTATTCACCAAGTACAAGGGCCTGGTAGCTATCTACGTTGACGGGACACTCGAAGCTGTGCTATCTGTAAGTGCTCGAGATAGCAAATCAGTAGATGCTTTAATGAATCTGTTCCAGGCATATTCCATACCTATCAAACTCAAGTACGATTGTCCACCTGCATCAAAGTTTGGGAAAGATCTGCCGTTATGGAAGACAGCAACAACATGTTTCCTGCGGATCGTCAAAGAACTCTCACACCAAATCAATGCCCTGAGTTCAGGTAGGCGCATCTTATTGTGATGGTGATTCGACTGACGGAATCTTTTGTAGATATTCCTGATGAGCGCATTGAGGGTATCTGGAGACAAGTCATCGATGTCTTCCGAGGGGGGATTCTTGCCGACTGGTAAGTTTTCTCGTATGTCCGCGTTACTTTTTCTCATCCTATGATACCAGCTCTCCAGCCGAAGAGTTTCCCTTGGACGTCCAAGAAGCTGAAGAAAACTTTGATCTTGCTCTTGTCGCTGCCCTTGAAATTGATGTGGTGCCACATTTCGGCGATCCCCGACTCCCTGATTCGCTGGTTTCTCAGCTCGCGAAGATACTGCATCGCGGAAGTTTGCTCTATGAACCGGATGCAGGGCCGACATCGCCTCGCAGTTCGAGTCCAGAGGGCGCCGTAAAGACCGTATCTCCGAACACTGCCGAGTTCGTCAACGTCAACATTGGCCATGGCAGTACTGATTCAGGATTCTTGTTGCCAAGAGAACGTTTTTCTTATTGGTGTTTCGACCTGCTCTTCTTGATATGCTCCGATACTACGAAAGGTGATCGCGTTATGCTTATCAAGATCATTCCAGTACTTACCTATACCTATCTCAGATCAAGAGCGCTCCAGGAAGCGCCTTGCAGCACTCAGTATACCGTCTCTTTTGAACCGGTGTCGAGCAACGCTGGTTGGCTACGTGGCCGATGAGGCCCTGCGCGGAAACCTACCTTTCCCTAGGTTTGTGGTGCCTGTTATAGTTTATACTGTATCACGATTGATCAACAAACAGGGCTCGGGAGGATGAATTACTGTACGTGTTGCGAAAGATGTTAGAGCTAAAGCTGTGGTCAGGGTCTTTGTGGGCAGCCCTATCCGAAGATCCTTCGAAGAATAGTGTCGATCAGCCTGGTATGCTTACATTTGCAACTACTATAAATTGTGTTGATGTCGTCTACAGCTTTAGATGTATCGTCGACGCCGTCATTACTGATCGCAGATGCTGTTAAACGCTCGGCAGTGGCACATTTATTCCATTTCTACGGCGTATTGTGCGAAATCGCGTCGATACCCCGGAAAACACCGTCGACCTGGGCTATTTCACCCATGGCAGCAGGCATCTCACCCTTGAATGGCCATACAGAGAACATTAATGGAGCAGTACAGTTAGACGCACGGGATCTGTCACGTCAATGTTTGAAGGAGGTGGGTAAGGAGATGGGCGTATCATATTGATAATCTGCATTCATGTATTAATTTTTACTTACACGTTCACATAATGGTAGGATGGATTCACAGAGTAAACAAGGCTATCATTTGTCTGCCGGGTCTGCCTCCAATTGATTCCAGGCAGGAAATGAGTTAAATGTGAGAAGTCGGTGTCAGTGGAAGATAAAGTATAGATGTATTTTCAAAGACTACTTGTACAAATTTATATAAATTGAGATCTTCCTCACTCCATAAACATTTTGGATGGAGGAATTTGGTGTTGTTAGTGTTCATTGCATCACATCTGCACCATCCCTGGCCCTTTCAGAGACAAGCAGGGAACTCCCACCCCAGGAAGTCTCCAGCACCTCTGCTTTCTCCAATTGTCCTTGCTGCTTATAAATCTGTGCAAGAAAGCTCACAGATTTCAAGGTGTTAGGATCACTCTCTCCAAGCACTTCCTTGTGAAGCTTGAGTGTTTCTTTTCCCAACATCTCTGCTCTCTCCAATTGTCCTTGCTGCTGATATGTCTGTGCAAGAATGCTCATAGATATCAATGTGCGAGGATGGCACTCTCCAAGCACTTCCTTTTTGAGCTTGAGTGTTTCTTTCTCTAGCATCTCTGCCTGCTCCAATTGTTTTTTGCTGCAGATATACATATGCAAGAAGACTCATAGATGTCAATGTGTGAGGATGACACTCTCCAAACACTTCCTTCTTGAGCTTAAGTGCTTCTTTCTCTAGCATTTCTGCTTCCTCCAATTGTCCCTGCTGCTGATATATATGTGCAAGAATAGTCATAGATATCAAGGTCTCTAGATGATGCTCTCCAAGCACTTCCTTCTTAAGCTTGAGTGTTTCTTTCCCTAGTGCTTCTGCTTTTTCCAGTTGTCCTTGCTGCTGATATATCTGTGCAAGAGTGCTCATAGATATCAAGGTGTCTGGATGATACTCTCCAAACACTTTTTTCTTAAGCTTAAGTGTTTCCCCCCCTAGCATTTCTGCTTTTTCTAATTGTCCTTGTTGCTGATATATATATGCAAGAGTGCACATAGATATTAAGGTGTGGGGGTGATACTTTCCAAGCACTTTCTTCTGAAGCTTCAGTGTTTCTTCCTCTAGCATTTCTGCTTTCTTCAACTGGCCTTGCTGCAGATATATCTGAGCAAGAATGCTCATTGATGTCAAAATTTCTGGATGACACTCTTTGAACACTTTCTTTTTAAGATTGAGTGTCGCTTTTCCTAGTGTCTCTGCATTTTCCAATTGTCCTTGTTGCTGATATATCTGTGCAAGAATGCTCATAGATATCAAAGTCTCTGGATGACACTCTCCAAATACTTCCTCCTTTAGCTTCAATGTTTCTTTCCCTAGCACCTCTGCTTTCTCCAGCTGTCCTTGCTGTTGATATATGGATGCAACATTGCTCATAGATATAAAGGTGTTAGGATGAACCTTTCCAAATTGTATTCACAATATACCAAAGCCTTCTGCCATATACTCTCAGCCTTTGTCCAAAAGCCTGCATCAACACAAATACTTCCAAGACAGTTATAGACAAGAAAAGTATAACAGTCATTCTGATGAACATTGTCCACATGTACAATCAGCAGTCATCAAAATTTATAGTCAGCCTCTGTGCTGCCAAAAGGTGTTGCACATGCCAAAAGAAGCTGAGCTATATGCCATACTACCTTTTTGTCAATAAGAGTCTCTTGAATACACCTATGGAGGATAGGGTGAAAGGAAAGTGTTTTGGCACCAGGGTCATACATTGTAAGTGAGAGATGGCTTAGCTCATCAATAGTGTCATCCCATGATTTATCATGTAGATAAAGTGATATAAAATGATTTAACTCCTTTATAACTGGAGTTTTTTCATTCTCCTCAGGTGAGAGATCATCACCAGTAAAGGCAGATGCACGATAGAACAGCTCAATAGGTATAGCTGTATGATGAAAGAAAGCACAGATCTGCATAAAAAGCTTAGTTGAAGGGCTAAGCTCATCAAAGCTAAGTTGAAAAGCACTAAAGACAGTTTTTTGATAACCATCAAGTGACTTCATCTTGTAATTGAGAAACTTTGAGCATCTTTGTTTAAAGAGAGAGAGATAGTTGCTGAGAGTACATGTTGCAGTTGAAGCAATATATGCACCAGCTGTAGCTACAGCAAGAGCTTGATAGCCAAGTGCATCAACAATGTCTGATGCAAGCTGCTGATTGTCATTGTCTGAATTTTCATGTGCATGTTTCAAAAGGAGATCTACAGCCTCACTTTGTTCCAGGTCTGAAAAGTCAAGGTGAAAACCTGGAGATGCCATTTGGTGAACTTCAGTGAGACGGCTGGTAATGATGACATTCCCATGATTGCACTGTGGGATGTATTTGCTCAAGTCAATGTTTGGATCATCTGCATTGTCAAAAATGACAAGCCAATCCTTATGCATCCTTCCCAAAAAATCCTGAACATCATTAACTAATTCACCAACACCAGTAGCTTTGCCAAGCTTTTTAAATCCAGCAACAAGTGTAGCATCAGAAGTGGCATCAAAAAACCAGATATGCGTGAATCTGCTATAGGCTCTCAATACCATGCATTAACTAGCAATACAATAGCCTTACCTGTATAAGTTTTCAGAAACAAATCTAAGTGCCACCTGTGTCTTTCCAGTTCCACCCTTTGCCACAATGGTAACAACATGTTGCATGGGAGCAAAAATACTGTCAATTGACTGATGGAGATCATCTGCAGAGCACTGGTCTACAGAATCAGGCAACTTGAACTGATAAGCTGGAGCTGAAGCAAAATGGAAAATAGCCTGATTGGTGCTTGTCACAAGAATGGGATTATGGAAGGAATGAGAAAGGTATTTGTCTAGCTCCAGAAAAGCATCTACATTCTCAAGAATGAGGAGGGGAGGATAATGAACACCATTGTCAGCCTTGACATTGTGTGAAATTTCTTTAAATGCTTCAGCTGAGCTTGCATCCAGGAAAATGGCAGTAAGTCTAGGTTATGTCAGCCAATGTAACACTACAAAATAGGCTACTAACCTTGATGAGTGATCAAAGCTGTGAACAAAAGCTGAAAGTACATTCCTGTTTGTACTGAAAAGAGTAACCACAGGTGTAGCAAGCATTCTTGACAACTTATGGAGGATTGTCTTGCGGCCAGTGAAGTATTGGCTTGGAGCAGGGCATGGGAGTACATTCAGATTGGGAGATAAGGATGAAGCAGGGCTCTCCTGCATGGTGGTGAGGATTTTCTCTACAGCAAGGTATGTTTTAACAGAGATTGTCATCTGCATAAAATGAGTCAGATGATTATACAGAGATGGTGTTTACATACCTGGAAGGCATGAAGTGCTATTTCAATGCACTTGACACATGACATAGCATCTTCCTTGAGAGTGCCACACTCTAGCACCAACTTTCCCTTGCTTGCAGCCTCATACTGTATCACAGCATCAAGGACTTCCCTTAGGCAACTCTCAAGCTCTTGAAATGCAGCCTTGACATTGTCAGGCAGTAGAGCTGAATCCTCTGACCCATATCGGAACTTGAACACAGCATCACGGACCTTAAGGAGAGTATCCTTCACCTTGTCCCATTCACCCCTACATGCATTGACTTCCTGTTTGAGAAGATGGGAATCAGCACAGTGAGCTTGCTGCAAAATGTTGACACACCTCAATGACCTTGATAGCTGTACTTGCCAGTCCTGTCACTACCTTGACATAGGGCACCTTGTTCAGCACCTCACAAATAGCTTGCACAATTCCCAGAATCACGGCGGCATTAGCAGTCTTGTTCCCAGACGAGGTTTTGGCAACATAGGTGTTATCTGGCCCTAAACTCTTGGTAGTCATAGTCTGAGGATCGTTGAGAGGTTGCAAGACGAGGGTGGAGCTGTTGTTCAACTGTAACGCTGGACTCTCGCTGTCTGATAACGTGGCCACGACATCGCCAGTCGTATCAATGTGGCTTCTTTTATCTCGACGCCAGAGCTTGCCGAGTTTGCCCTTGCTCTTAATGGAGGCGGCATCGTTTGACGGAGATCCAGCAGCTTGAGCTGGGGTGGAAGAGGACGACAAAGCAGGCGACAAACTGCTAGATGAATCGCCGAGCACGATCTGGCGTTTCGGACGGAAAATGTTCATCGTTGAGAGAGTGGTAGTAGTTGCTAACCAAGCGTTGACACGCAGCAAGTCAGACTTATGTGATGACCGGCTGACCTTACACTGCCTTGATACAGCCGCTAAATTTCCTACCTCGTCCTGTTATACATTTTTTAGCTTGGTGGCGACGAAGCTGTCAAACACGTTCCACTTCAATGTACAATTACCCGCAACCTGCAGAATTTCCTCAATCATCACAACAAGCCTACCGTAAATCCTCTCCTCATACACCATGATTCTCATCGAGGCCCGCCAGTGCAGTATTCACGCACCATGAACACTTGTTGTCGAGCATATCCCTGCAGATCTTCCTGATCTGGCTGGACGGGCCCGGGCCGAACAAGCTTAAAGTCCTCTTAGATCCGGAAGTACTCGCCGAAGGAATGAAAATGGAGGTGAGGGCGTAGGGCTCGATGGTTTGGTTCCCAGAGGGCTAAGAAGATTACGGGACGTGGGGCGCCGACGGTGAGTAGTATTCAGTTCTGTATATCATGTCTTCACACAATGGTCAAACCAAGTGATGTCAGTGGAAGGAAGTTACGCACTTTTTTACAGAGAATTTTCTTGAATCGACCTTATCCTCCGGAGCAAAATCAAATCGATAAGCTGCCCGCCCCATCACTGTCTAGAACGTCGTCTTCAGAAAAGTTCCAGAATATCCTAAAGGTAGTAGCTCTCCCTGCGGAAATACTTCTTGAAAAGGTAATATATGGCGATGTCGAGCATGAATCAGTTGCTGATGGCGATTTACTTTGGGAACCCAGTACCAGTAGGGCTGGCCTCGGTGTGTAATCTACAAAATATGCCATGTTGTCCGAGACGAGCAAGAAGGCTTGGAACTGCGAGTGGACGGGTGAGAACAGCAGACCGACAGAATAAATGGAAGGTTGGACTCACAAGCTCGATGTCCCAGCTGAGCGCAGCAGCCTTGAGGTGCTCGTCGTCTGTCTGTGAGGTCCCTTGCTAATCTTGGCGGGGTCGACAACGGACATACTGCGATTTAGGTTGCCTCCAGGGACGTTATAGTCGAGATTCTGCCATCAAATTGAGCTCGGTTCCGCTCTCCTGGGAAGCCCTCCTAACCGAATTGCATCCTTGAGATCTGCCAATGATGTAGTCGAGCAGCTCATGCTTGACAATCCCCCATGCTCATTCGGAACGCGCGTGCCTGGCTGACGTATCGGTCGACATGTCTAACAATGTCGATGAAAGCGATAGACAGGCGTGATAAGAAAGCAGTGCTACACGAACAGTGGTGGGTCACATCTGTAATTTTGATTTTGGGCTTATCCAAGGATAATGATATGTTGCGTGGGAGGGCACGAAGCAGGATGACAAGCGACGCAAAGATCGTAGTCTTGGGAGCCGACATCCAGAGCGCAAACACACCCTACAGGTGGCTATCTTGTGCAGCTCTCCCACCATCTCGTACCAGCCAATGGCATCCTTGGATGTGCCACCGATAATGTGGTTGAACAACTCGTGCTTTACGATCCTCCCATGCTCTTTCGGCGAGCTGTTGTGTCCGATAACATGCCTAACGAACGTCGATGGAAGTGATAGATGGGCGCGAGAAGAAAGTGGTGCTACAAGCAACACAAAGATCTGAGACCTGGAGACCAAGTGTATCCTGAATGCAAACATACCCCACGATAATATCCATCCCGCTTCCGTCCCTTCGACGTTATGAAATCCCGCTGACTTGGCTCACGGAATTTGGGCTGGTGGCACCTCTATTGATAAAGTGTCCGATGGTTGGTCAGACCAAAACATTGGTCGCGCCCAGGAGGTCAGGTGTCTTCCTGGTCCGTAGAAGGCAGGATAGGGATGTAGGGAATTGTAGGTCGTCAGGTCGAACAGTCATCGCGTTACAGAAGATACGATGAGATGTGGAAGAGAGTTCGTAGATGGGCGACCAAAATATTCTGGGGACCACCCAATATTGTGCCTGCCTCTGAGATGGTCCGTTGAGCAGTATTTGTAGAAAAATGGATACGCTAAATCACTGGGACTGGAACCGAGCGCAGCCCCTTCCGAACCTGACAAATTTGCGCCTGATCAAGATGAGCGAAAGTCAAAATGAGGATTAAACCCATGCTTACTGTCGTCTACAGGTCTATCCTTTCCATGTCTCAACAAGATCTTGTCAAAATGTATTGTCCTTTCGGCCTCTATTGGTATTTTGAGAAAATGCTGAAGGGTCCCTGTCAGAACCACAACTCCGGGCAACCATAGAGAAAAGCATACCGGTTTCGCTCTCAGTCATTACCAAATCTCTCATCTGCAGCATCATCCCCATTGCACGATGAAGCATATTCCCTAGTTCCTCGTCCTCGAGCCATGCTCAGTCCTGAAATCTCACAGAACATTTCGGCTTGCATTGAGTCGATTGGGCGTGTCACGAATGCTTGAGTCGGATATAAGGCCGTACGGGTTCCTACGATTTTCTTGCAGTGTTAAGCAATACATGTGTCTGAGAAAGTCGCCTCGCCGTCGAATATGGCGATGGTAAAAGACGAATAGTGAACTTGGGTGTTCATCTACACTTCCAGTAAGGTTGTTCTCGATGGCACACCCGAAAAAATTCTGTTCAAGAGAAGAGACGCGACTTTGTGTAGCAATTCAAAAGGGAGTGCGAAGAGTGATATCATAGTATCGTGGTGGGTTAGAGACAAAATCACATATTTTTCATTTTTTTTCGCCTTGGAGTAAGTATTCACAGGTAAATGCAGGTATTCCCAGGTAAATACAGGTATTATGAAGTATTTGTAAGTAATCGGAGGTAAAACAAGGTAAACGTAAGTAATGATAGGTACGGACTTAGAATGCCGTAGGCGACAGCTTGAAATAGTGTGCTACTTCAGAATACCGGGGAATACTTCACATTCCCGTCCGCACATCAGCATAGGCTCAAAATGGAAGGACTCTTCCGGGGTCCTCAGGGTTCACGCGCCCATAGGTAGTACGGCTTATATCGGCTTAATGCCGAACTTCGGCATCGGACGAACCTTCAGTTTGCCTGAACAAATGGCCTTCTTTACTAACCCGTTAGGCTTGACCGTTCCAAGGTCGCCTTAGATTCCATTGTAAGAACAGGGTTTGTGTTTGATATATGGATATGGACCCCGGAAACCACAGAGTGACAGGCTTCTCAGATCGTCAAGAATCCAGTAAAGCCAAGTAAAAGCAGGTAGAAGTATTTAGAAGTATTTAGAAGTATGCTATCGAAATTAGTCAAATTTTTGATTGCCAGAATTTGCATTACTTCGAATTACCTGATAATACCTGATAATACCTGATAATACCTCGAAATACTTCCATTTACCTGCAAATACCTGCAAATACCTGCAAATACTTGGAGTAGCCAGGAAAAAAAATACAAAATTAATTTTGTCTCTAAAACACCACCATATCATAGAGCCATGGCTCGTGATCTAGCAGATGTAACGAAGATGATGACAAGGCGTAGGACTCGGAGGAACAGTGACGATCACGACACATGCCACGGCTGCTTTACAAGCTTGCGGAAAATGCCGTGGCAATATTCCCAGCACCAGAGTTGAACGTCAAACGTTGAACCCGACCCGTGGAATGATCAAATCCGGGTCGACAATATTTGCTTGTAGCAGTGAGGCGCAGCTGCTCTGTAACGACCAAAAGTACAGCAGCACTGTCCAGAATGGTGAGTATTCTTATACTATATCAGAATCGATAAACAAACAGGGCTCGGGAGGATGAATTGCGGAAGATGTTACAGCTCAAGCTATGGCCAGGGTCTTCGTGGGCGTAGACGCTCGGGATCTGTCATGTCAGTGTTTGAAGGAGGTTGGTAAGGAGATGGGCGTATCATATTGATAAATCTGAATTCATGTAATAATTTTACTTACATGTTCAAATAATGCTAGCATGGATTTACAGAGTAAACAAGGTTATCCTTTGCCTGCCTCCAATTGATAATCTTGGTGGAATTTCATGCCGAGTCATCGCTCAAGGAATTGCTGAGTACCTAATCATAGCACAGAAGATTTCATTCTCATTTCATATGTTTAGTCTCCTCGGCATCAGAACTTGGAGGTTTAACGCCGAACCTCCTTAAATGAATACACCTCAGCATCAGAGTTGCGCCGTGATAGCCGATAGTCGACAAAGTCTGCAGACAGTGTCAGGCGAAGAACGCTCTCTGCGGGCTTTGTGCAGCGAAAGGCTCCGACAACGCTCTTCATCAACTGTGAAAAGTGGTCGTTTCCTGTATAAGTGACACCTGTCATAATAGAACTGAAGTCGAGGACGTTCAGGGCTGGCCACTCATGAAGGTGATCTAGAGTTTGGGACTAAAAAAATAACTTCAGCAGTCGGATCTGTAGATGTAAGTTGAGGCCTACAATTATATTCGCTCTGTCCTCCCATTTGAAGATCTCCCTATCCAGTTTCACTCTAAGGATTTCCAGACGCTTGCATTTTCTTATAGCATCGAGTGACCTTGTATCAATACACCATCCACCGCTGCGCTCGAAGTCAGGTCGAACGATCAACGTTAAAAGTGTATCGGCGTGTCTGGGAAGAATCTCGCCCCAGAACCTGAAGGAGATGTCAACATGATGACCCGGATTGACTGGCCGTTTGTGGACGAGTGTCATGGATGTGACGCCAGAGTACGACGCGAGGTACTCCAAGAGGGCGTCATTGACTATATCTACAGAAACGTCCCGAAGACAAATTTTCTCGATTCGCAGGGCGGACCAAAACTCCGGAGCGACATCGTCGATGTAGATCCAGAGGGAAGTCAAGTGGTGCAGATGCGGTACGATTAATGAAACGTCTTGTGCGGGGAGGACGATGCCACGGCCAGCGATGGTTAGCTGTTGTACACGGCTGTATCTTCCTTTTGGAAGGTCAGAGAATATTCTCGAGGCAGCCGTGGGTGCTTCCTCCGTGTCTTGTTCGACCAAAAGACTCAAATGCGCTACATTGGGGCTGCGGGCTACAAGGGGAGGGATGTTATCAAGCATGTGTCTGCCGCCGAAACCGATACGTTCAAGATCATGAAATTCAGAGTATGATATTGGAGTCGGGGATTGTTCGTGCTGTTCGTGAAAATCGATGCTGAGATGGGAAAGACACGGGAGCCGGCTCAGAGCGTGCATTATGGAGTCTACTGAAGACGGACTCAGTACTCCCGGATGAAAATTATAGAAACTACGGGTTCGAATGTTAGTGTGAAGAATATATAATGTAAAGGAAGTGATTCACTGTAATGTGCGTAAGGAAATCAGGGATGGAATAGCCTCAAGGAGACGTTTCCCCTTCTTGCGAACATCTCTCTCTTGTCCGTTGGTTATTACATGCCATAAGGTTTCGTTTTCATACGACGGGTGGTAAAATCCATTAATAAGAAGACGCTGAACGTGTTGAGCTAGATCAGCCCTCGTTTTCAGTGCCTTAAGAAATGCCAGGCATTTTCGATCGCGGCGGGATCGACTGACAGAAATCGATACTGTTTCAAATACAAGAGGAGTCGCGACACCACAGAACTTCTTTGAGACCAGGCGCAAGTTCCGCCGCTCTTCCGGATCGAGCTACAACGAACAAGAGATAAATTAGTGGGGTTCTTGATGGAATTCCACAAAATTCTCATACCAGAGATGCGATTTTGTACAGCAATTCAAAAGGGAGTGCGGAGAGTAACATCATGTAGCCGTAGTTCGTGGTCTAGCAGATGTCTAACGAAGATGATGACAAGGCGTAGGACTCAGAGAACAGTGACGGTCACCACACGTGCGATCACCTTACAAGCTTGCGGGAAATGCCGCTTAAACTTAAAAACTGGATTTGTTGGCCAACTCTGCTGATGCTCAGGTAAGTAAGCACAAACTAGTCTACCTCGGTAACTCTTCGTGAGTAATATATACATATCAACGGCGACAGTCAGGAAAATAAGACAGGAGACAACAAGGAAGGTAAATCGATGGCTACGGCGTTGTTCTTTTGCAGTGGAGCCGGCGTACACTTCGTTTATATTCCGCCCAAGTCAGGTCTGTCACAAGATTACAGAAGTCTGAAAGAAATCAGAACAGGGAGTATTCACTATTCACCGTTGCTTCGGACATAGTATGCACCAGGGTACAGTGCACAATGCCGCTACATCTTTACTTCTCACAACGACCCGTCGAAGTCGGTTAAGGATTAGAATTGTGTCAGGAAACATGTTTTAGATCTTTCAGCTTCTTCAAGGTCAGCTCGAGCTGCACAGCCTACACTTTCTTATATCCTTGGAAATTTCGATTGAACTTGAACCTGGAGGACCATCCTCAGGTTCATCTATACTGGAAGCGAGTCTGGTTTTCAGCATGGCAAAACAGCCTTCGTTCCCGGCGACTCGTACTTGATTGATGTTCTATGGACGAGGACGACCCAGCATACGTACCATCCGTCTTCAAGTATTCGATTCTGGTCTTCGCCATGGCCAAACAGCCTTCACTCAAGGACTAAGACAACCCAACATACACACCGCCGTCCCTCGGTCTACGAGAGACCAGCAACCGGCCTTGGAACATCTTCACTGATATCATCATCCTTCGCACCCAAAACCTCCATCAAATCCTTCCTCCCAAACATATACGCCGCCTCAATAGCTGTCGGTTTCCCTTTCCTTGGATCCGCCCCAGCCTCTACCAACACCCTCACCGTATCCCTATACCCTTTGAACACTGCCCCAGCGACTATGCTCTGCCCACGATCGTTCAGGCTGTTAGGATCAGCGCCGCGAGATAAAAGCTCCTTGGCGAGCACATGATGTCCCGCATACGCAGCAAGCATGAGGAGGGTGTTGCCCTCGGGGTTGGTCAGGTCGGGCGGGAGCCCAGCGTTGATGGCGGGGACGAGGACGGAGGCGTCGCCGTTCCTGGCGGCGTCGAACATGCGGTGCGCGAACTCGATGGTGGCGGCAGGAAGAGACATCTTTGGTGGGAAAGATGATGATGTCATCGAGTCATGGGAGGATTGTTCTTTCTGCCTCCGATCACGTGAGCGCTACCTAACCTCACGAGTCCCCAACAGTCCCAACCAATCCTCAAATTTGTCTTCGTCAGTTTTTTTTTGTATTCTGCATTTGGTTAACCGCAACAAGTAAACTATCTACTAAGACGCGGTGGAGGTATTAGTCCTCAGGACTCTCCTTCTTGTGCCAAACCCTCCGTTCCTTGATTTCGTTTCGTCAGATATCAGTCTTTCCATCATGGAACACGACTAGACGGTGTCATTTTCACTCTGTATTTTCAGATGTATGGTCATAAACTGTGTTTTGTGTCCGAGTGCAGCTGACCCTCCACGCTCGCACCTTCCATTACAGGATCATGGAATCACTGTTTCTATACACTACCTATTTACTGTTACGTACGTATTTTATAACTAATGACATTGATTGTAACCCATAAACCAACCAAATCCGAGTTGTCTGTTGTCTGTTTTTGCATAAGAGCAGGAGGAAAGCGAAGAGCAAGACGAGCGAGCGAGGAAGGGGGTATGGTAGGTATCCTAAAGCGATGGGGGAATATAGACAAGTCGGTTATATGTAGTAATATAGACAGCGAAAGATATATATATAAAAGACGAAAACCCACGTTCATTGATCAGCCCCCTTTGACGATGATACTCTCCAGCCGGACGTACTCCCACACGATACTGGCGTACCCCAAGAACGAGTCAAAATCGGGGTCTGCGACCCTTGCGAGCCCGATCTGGGCGAGGTCCAGGTCGGGCTGCTGCTCACTAGTGGTGGGCACAGATGCTGAGGGAGGTGCTAGCGTAGCCATCTCGGGTGGGTACACAATCGGAAGCGCCGAGATTGGCGTCAAGGCCATCGTCCCAGTGGGCGTCGTCGGCGTCGAAATCATTGGCACCTGCGTGTTTGTATTCGGATACATATATGCATCCACTCCGCCGTTCGCAAAATAATTCTCCTCCTCCTCTTCCTCTTCCATGACGATCGACGTGCCCAGCGTCGTGCCGCCCCGGAGGACGTTCCGGATCGTGGGGACCTGGGTTTGCGGCCCGCCAGCACTGCTGCTGACGTTGGTCCGCGCCCAGACGCCACCGCTCTCCGTCCAGCGTCTTGCAAATACCTTCCGCGTGTCCTCCTCGAACGACGAGGTCACCGCAGTAGGGGTATACGGCGAGCCAGCTCTTGAACCGGTGCGAGAGTCCTTCTCCTTTCCCCAGACCCACTTGGCGACGAGCGCGACACCGACGGCGGCGCGACCGGGGAATCCACGGGCAGGGGCGTTCCGATGGGGAGAGATTTGTGCTGAGTCAATCTAAAGGAGGGGTGAGTATAAGCGAGATCACAGCAACGGGTAGTGAGGCGCGTACCTGGCTCAAGCACACATAAACAGGCTTCCCAAAGACATCGCACACCAAATTTGCAATGCTCGGGAAGTTGGTCGCTGCTCCTGTGCAGAGAATGCGCGAGGGAAGGTGGGGGTATGTAGTTTGGTACAGATCGAATGGGATCGGTGACGGGAGCTGCATTTGCCCAGGCGGCAATGGAGGTTTGGGCGGTAGCTTGACCTCACCAAACACTCCTAGGGCAACAGCCCTGCCCCAGCGTACACGCATGCCCATGACCTGTGATTCGACGAGACATCTTGGATTGGCGCGCAAGTCACGGAATTCGGTAACCTTGATGCCGGTCTCGAACCGGTGCACGCCTTTGCTGTGGGTGAACGGAGGCGTGTCGGGCTGCAGATGCCAGAAGGAAAATAACTTGTCATCGAGCCTGTTACAATGAAAAACGTCAGTCAGCGATGAAGACGATGCATTACGGAGACACTTCGGTAGGAGCTCTCAATTTTGAGATCATACATCGAAATGAAAAGCACATGCCGTGTTTTCATTTCGGTGGAGACAACAAGCGCTGTCAAGGACCGTTACACAGCTCCGATCGAGGTGTGGGTACTCACCCTATTGAACCGCCTGGAGGAACAATTGCAACAAGCCTGTCAAATGCGCTCCAGCTCTTGGTGTACATATCACGGGCGAGCGCACGCGATACGTCTCCATTTCTGCAGGAACGTCATCAGGGCAACACAAAGCGAGCGCAAAGCACACTTACCGACTGCTCAGCATAACGATATACTTTTTCTTGTCTCCAGGCTCCTGGTACGGATGGGGCACGATGTTGTATATCGGTGAGGGAATATACGTATGTGCTTGAGCCATAAACGTATCCGTGGGCCCAAACGACAAGACGGCGTCCGACTGGGCAGGACATACAGAGACGAAGGTGGAAAGCGTGTCGGATGTGAAGGGAGTGAGAATCGTTTCTAGAGGAAAGACATGTAAGCATGTGTCGCTGCAGGATAATGAGAACGAGAATACCAGGATCAAAGCCGTATCTGTCGACCAGATAGCGCGACACGTATCCCGCC
Source organism: Armillaria luteobubalina (assembly GCA_030435615.1). NCBI lineage: Eukaryota > Fungi > Basidiomycota > Agaricomycetes > Agaricales > Physalacriaceae > Armillaria > Armillaria luteobubalina. Next base: position 82,504 of record JAUEPU010000069.1, read on the forward strand.
TTTCTGCCGCCGCCGTTCACGTCAACATCCCCTAGCCAACCTCGTACCCTCCGTCCCTCCTCCCTGCTGCCGCCAACGATATCCAGCACGCCCTCGTCCCACACTCCACCCTGTACATTCCACATCCCACTCAAGCACGCCTCCGCCTCGCCAATACCCGCCCACTTGCCTCCTACCAAGCTCTCCAAAAACTTACTCGCAACCTGCACCCGCCCCGTCCTTACCCACACCTCCTTTGCCCACATCTCCCTTACTCTAAACATCTGCGCGGCGAGCATCGACGCATTACCGCCTGCACTGATCCCGACGCGTCGCGCCATTGCCTCTGCACCACCGAGCGCGCCCTCGATCGCCAGCGCATGCGGGTGCGACGAGTTGTCCTGCGACGTCGGCGTGTGCGGCAGCGAGAACGACGCAGCGGGGAAGTGCGCAGGGAGCGGGAGCCCCGGGTCCAACGAGGACAGCGCGGGGAGCGGCGTCGATTTCCACCATACAAGCGCCTGCTGCGCGCAGCCTGAGATAGCTTTGATGTCCTTGATCTTGTACGAAGAGGCGAGCTTCGCGAGCAAGATATCTGTGAAACACGTGAGCAACAGCAGCACGATTTGCTTCCGTCGGTGCGAATTCTTTTTGTGGACGAGATGGGATGCGTACCTAGCGCCTTGACCCACATCTCTACCGGAGTCGTGTACGCCTCACCAGGCGTCGTGAATATGCCCCCCTGCGTCTGGTACTCGCTCAGCTCCGTATCAAAGTCCACCCGCTCCACGCCCACAAGTTCTTGCTTCTCGTCCAGGATACATGCTCGGAGCTGGTCCGTCGCGAGCTCGAGCCCCAAGAAATGCGTCGCCATCGTCGTGCGGTATAGTCGTCGTCGTTAAAAAGAGAGCGGAGATGTGCGTCGTTGCTTTCTTTGTTGACTGCCGTGTGAAGCATGGAAGAGAAGATTAGCTAAGCTTGATGGGGTCCATGGAATTCGCCGTAATAGCCGCTCTGGTGGGCCTGACTTGCCATCTTTGATCAGACGGCCTGTAATGCCTCGCGGCTGCTTCGCATGCTCGTCGGAGCCCTTGAACACGGACAGGTTAAACTAATCTTTTGTTTCTTTCCCGTCCCCAAAGTTATCCCGTATCCAAACTACTCTCTTCTGTTGTTTACGAGAATTACGTGTACAACTTGATGAAGCAAGCGTGAGATGTCCGCGTATTCGGGAACAAATTCAAGCGGTTTGTTGATAGATGGACGATGAACATACCAACATCATCCCCAATCAGAAGAGTTGCTGTCTTTTCGAGAGTCCATCCAAAGTCTGGACCCTGCATTTAATTAAATGGATCAAAGGTATTTCAACGTCCTAAAAGCGTGGATGCTTACGATATTCCGCTAAGGTTTATGGCAACATAACTACCCTCCGTCAATTAGACAGAATCAACAGCGGAACCAAAATCGACATACTAATTGCGGACGCATCGGTGATGTTGCTCCCCGAAAGAATTTCATGAAGATCAGCCAAAAATGAAATCGCTTGAACGTGTGGTGTGGCGCAACGCCGGCTCGGCATACAATATTCAGGACGGGTAATCGGGGGAGCAAAACAAAGATGAGCGCGAGGAAGAAAGTGATCTTTAAATGAGAGCAGTGAAGAGCAAATGGGAGTGCCGTCGGAGCCGGTGATGGCTGAGCCTCGTTGGATCAAATCGAAGTTGCAATACTCTGCTTAGCATCTAGGATTCAGCGTGTGGAGGAACTGAAATTCATTCGAACTCTGTATATGGTTCAAACCGCTTTGATCACCCTAGGGGAAACCACGGCGATCGATGATCACTCCTCTACCCTGCATCGGTGCCCATGGTCGCACGAAACGTTACTAGACGTGATCCGTTGGCTTGCAATGAGCGGTCAGCTTCTGGCTCGATGGAGAAAAGTTAACAACCGTGATCAGCAGCATTGGAGCCTGACCGTAGAAAGTCCTCTACAACCATAGTCAGTTCAAAGACGCTCAGTAATGGATCTCGATCCATAAGATCGCATAGAAGATCCAGTCTAACGAAAACCCAAAAGCATAATTAGGGGACAGAATCGTTACTGGAATAGATATCACGAACCTGAGCGCAGAGTATCCAGGAACGTCTTGATCGTGTTCCCAGCGTCGCAGTAGTGCGTAGGGACACTTTCAGAGGCAGGCATGAAACGGGCTGTCCTCTGAGTAACAAGTAGCCTCCATTGAATAACCAGATTCGTGCCGCTATGAGCTAACTGCAAGTCGAAATGGCCCGGTGATACATGCGAGATAGGGAAATATGGCATTTGAGGACAATGCATGGGAATGAGACGAAACATCTGCCAGGTATATGGACATTCAGACTGGCAAAGCAAGGACAAAGTTGGACGCACCGTCAACAGCCGTGACAAGGTGTGGATATATGCGTCCGACAAGTCCTAGAGAAGGTTATGCAACGAATTTAGACAACGTTCGACGTAAGATATCCACTGGCGTGTACCTAGAAAGGAATCAGAAGAGGAAAGAATGAAAAAAATACCGCATACATTCGCAATTCCCTGCGCCAGTTCGTGAATGTCAGTCTCACCCAACGTCCGGTTGAAACTTCCAGAGTAACAAGCGCCAGAGTGTGCATGGGAACGAGATGAAACCTCTGCCAGGGATACGAAGATTCAGATTAGAAAATCAAAAACAAAATTGGACGTACCAATAACTGCCCTAAGGCGTGGATATATGCGTCTGACAATTCTTGGAGAAGGTTATGCAACACGTTTAGACGATATTTAAGGTCGGATTTCCCCTGGCGCGTACCTAGACATGGATCGGAAGAGAAGATAATGAGATAAATTCCGCGTATATTCGCAGTCCTCGGTGCGAGTTCAGCCTCGGACGCACCAATAATTGTGCCAAGGCATGGATATACGCGTCCGGTAGTCCTTGGGGCACGTTATGCAACGAGTTTAGATGACATTCTAGGCCAGAACTCCACTGGCGTGTATCTAGAAATGTATCAGAAAAGGAAATAATGAAAGAAATACTGCATACATTCACAATCCTCTGCGGCAGTTCGTCAACATCAGTCTCGCCCAACGTTCGGTTGAGACTTCCCAGTACCAAAGAAGAGTATCAGATTATCATTCCTCCTGGATACTATGAGGTCGAATGGTGAGTAATAGGAGTAGACTTGAGGACAGTCGTCGTAGTACAGGTCGAAGGAGTGAATAGATCGAAGGGGTGCAGGTCGAGCCGACGGCACCAGTAGACCTCGTGATCGGATTTCCACGCCACAAACGTGTCGCGTTCGCGTCACTTAATCCCCCCAAACAACCTCAGATTCGCACTACCGCGTAATGCTGCCTATTCAATTCGCCCATTTCTGCTCGAAGCCCGGCCTCACTTAGCCATGGTATGCCATACTACTAAGAACGTCCATAGACTTTTAGAATATCATGGGCGCAAGTCGGATTCTCGTTGGATTCTCGGAATTACTGAGGAAATCCATGTACAAGTTTTATAAGGATACATTGTCAATAGTACCTACTATCCAGTCAGTGCCGTAGAAAAATGAGGAGAATGTAAAGATTTGAAAGCTTCCAACAACGATTAACGTGTATGAGTCTGCGAGTTCTCGTCTGATATCTCCCGCTCCATTAAAGTCAAACGCAGCACCCGGTTCACCACCGAAGTCCCTTGGGGGCACAGCCCACGCCCGACCTCCTCCATCTTCCTTTCCCACCGAGGATACACCACAGGGTCGGTAAAATTGGCGACCAAATATCGAACCTCCACATCAAGTAATTCAGGGTACCTGAACGAATTTATCAGAGGCGCTGGACCGTAATCCAAGAAAGAAACTCTGCATACCGGTGGGTATGTTCCGAAAAAACCTCGTCGACGATGTTACTCGGCGTCAGCTGCGACCGAATATTTTCGAACGCCAGGTCTTTCAGGCTGTCAAGACCTACCTGGTGAGGAAGTCAGAAGAAGTCAAGTCTTCGAAACATAGAGTCTCTCACCCTCACAGCCAAGCGATACATCGATTTTGGTGAACATGCGTCCTTATTAGTCACGGTTGGAAGAATTTTGCTGGATTTCAGAGGTGCGAAGGATATCTCTTGAGTATACAGATACACCAGGAAGGTCTTCCAACTAGAAGAAACAATCAGACTCCTGCCACGATTCCGGCACAGTAGGCTACCACTGCGTACGTCGTATAGGCAGTGTCCTTAACGTGACAGATGGTTCCCAGACGGACTGGTCCCTGTACATTCCCCCTACGTCTGTCGTGCTCGAAGGCCTCGAAATCAAAATCCATGCGCAAATGCGAATCAATAGTTGGTACGTCGGTTTGAGCAGAACAAGAAATCACCTGTTGTAGCCGTCATCACAACATCAAGATCCTCCGTATCCGCATTATTATCATCATCCCCGTCATCCTCATCAAAATCACTATCCCCATCATAATCGTACACATCCCACTCCGTATCCTTGTGACCATCAAAATCAAGATCGACCAACGGTGCACCCGTCTTTATGTCTGAGAGTATCACGCATTAGCAACACCAGAACTCATCGGAATTATGCACATACATTTATCCAAGTAGGCCGTGTATCCCTCCACCAGGACACTGCTCGCGAAGATCGCCTTTGGGAAGCCGATACGTCCACGAGGCGATATTCGTGTACACACCATGAATTTGAGATCAATGGGTAGTTTCCCGTCGTTGTCAAGGGTGGACTTCATAACCTTTAACATTCTTGACCAGTATGTAAGAGCGGGATCAGGTTGTGAAATCTGCGGTAGAGGCTCTTCTGGGGGGTCGATGTCTGAAGGAGTGACCTCGAGAGAATCGACGTCTGCAGGAATGTCCTCTGGGTGGTCCATGTCCGAAAGAGTGACATCAGGCGGAAGAACGTCTAGGCTAACAACATCAGGAGGAGCCATATCTGGGAGAGAGATATCGGGGAAAGCCACATCTGGCAAAATAACGCTCGGGACAGCGACATTGAGAGCAACCTCGTTTGGAAGAGTGACCATGATTTTGACGACCAGACTTGACTTTCGCAGAAATGCAGGTTCTTCCATCAGAAAAACTCCGATGCAAGCTGCTATCTCGGGAAGTAGAGTTTTGTCTCTTACCTGCTGAGGCGCCGACCCGATCGACGTACTGAAGGACACAATACCAAGCGGGGTAGGCGTCGAACCTGGCAAAATATACAAATTGCTACATGTCTGCAGTCTTCGGGTATTTGTTTTTGCGCCAATGACTTGATTCAGAACGACACATCGAGCGGTCCACCCCAATCCAAACTGCTCGCTCTCTAGTGTATGCTTTCCGACTTGCCAGATGACTGGAAGGGAGAAGTGCGATATGAATTGATGCCCTGAAATCCACTCGTCAGGCCTTGTTTTGGTCAGGAGCATATCGTTGGTGGAAATGGGGTGAACACGTATACGGGATGAAGAATGTTTTTTTTATGCCTGCGGCTTCTCCGTGGGAAACAATGCGGCTATCGCATGGGCTATATTAGTAATATTGCACGCCGGTGGCAGGAGTGCATGCCGTCGCACATATAAAGCAAGGCATACCTGGAGCGACACAGGCGTGCAATGTCCAATATTCGAGTTTATCGATTTACGGCGTATATCAGCAGATGATTCATGGACCGGATTTACCAGAAAAAATTAAACACATTCCCGGATGCAGCATTGCTCCGGGATGTGATCATCGAAGGACTCCCAAAATCGCATGGAGCGGACATGTAACTTGTGAGGTGCACCTATGAAGAGAACGACGGTATGCAGGGTTGATAATATAATAGTCGTACTTAGTAAAAGATTCTGTGACTCTCAAATGATCCTGCGAAATATGACCACTGGGCGGATGGAAGAAGTAGAGGGCGAATTCGTAGACGATATGTTGAAAGAGATTCCGCAATCCAATGCACCAGTTCGTCAATGTCAGTCTCGCCTAAGGTTCGGCTGAGACTTTCCAGCTTCAGAGAGGAGTACGAGAGCTTGGCACTCTCGCATCCTGCCTCCTGGGTACACCAAGGTCGAATGGTGGGCGAAAGGAGTATCGGACTTTTTAGGACACTTGTCGATCAATCGGCGAGCCGACGGCACAAGTGGAACTCGTGATCATATTTCCACGCCACAGACGTGTCGCGTCTATGTCAGGTTATATCAGGTCCCCCAGATTCACCCTACCGCGTAATGCTGTCTATTGAATTTTGCTCATGTTTGATCTAAACCCGGTCTCCCTTAGCTCTAGTGTGACATACTAGAACATCAATAGAATTTTGAAATATCATGAGCACAAGTCGGAATTACGGAGGAAAACCAAGTTACAAATGCTGGGAGGATACATTGACACTAGCATCTACTACTCAGCCAGTGCTGTAGAACACTAGGGACACTTTAAATATTCGAAGCTGCCAGTAAAAATCAATGTGCAGGAGTCTGCGAGTTCTCGTCGGATAATTTCTGCTCCAATAAAGTCAGACGCATCACCCGATTCACCACTGCAGCCCCTTGAGGGCAGGCCCCACGCCCGACCTCCTCCATCTTCCTTTCCCACTGAGGATATATCACAGGGTTGTTAAACTGCTCGAGCAGGTATCGAACCTCCATATCAAGTAATTCAGGGTACCTAAACGAATTTATCAGACGCTGAACGGTTCTTTATTACCAAACGAAAGTCTGCATACCGGTGGGTACACCCCGAGAAAACCTCGTCGACAATGTTACTCGGCGTCAGCTGAGATCGGATGCTTTCGAACGCCAGGTCTTTAAGGCTGTCAAGACCTGCCTGAAAGGGCGTCAGAACTCAAGTCGTCATGTCTTTGAAACATAGATATCTCCCCTACCTTCACAGCGAGGCGATACATCGACTTTGGCGAACACGCATCCTTACTAGTCGCGGTTCGCGGAATTCCGCTGGACTTGAGAGGTGCGAAGGAGATCTCTTGAGTGTACAAATATGCTAGGAATGCCTTCCAGCTAGAAGAAACAATCAATCAGACTCCCATCACGATTCCAACTCAGAGGTAGAATACTACTTACGTCGTATAGGCAGTATCCTTGACATGCCAAACGGAACCCAAACGGACTGCTCTCTGTTTATTCGACCCACGGCTCTTGTCCCTCTGCGAAAACGCTGACCGCCCGACACTGGCAGATGACTCGGCTACGCTCCCCCCTGTCGCCAGCGCCGTGTCCATGTCTACAAGCAAAGAAAATACTTGTGATGGTGATCCCGGTGTGAACATTGACGGCCACTTTGTTGGTGTCGATAACGGAGGGGGGTCCGACGAATCCGGCTCCTCTTGCACTGGCTCGAAATCAAAGTCTACGAGGAAATACGAATTAGTTGGTACTTTGTTGTAAGCAGAACAAGAAATCACCTGTCGTAGCCGTCATCACAGCATCAAGATCCTCCGTATCCGCATCATTATCATCATCCTCATCAAAATCACTATCTCCATCATAATCGTACGCATCCCACTCCGTATCCTTGTGACCATCAGAATCAAGATCGACCAACGGTGCACTCGTCTTTATGTCTGAGAGTATCACGCATTAGCAACCTTCAGGAACTCATCGGAATTATGGCACGTACATTTATCCAAATAAGCCGTGTATCCCTCCACCAGAACACTGCTCGCGAAGATCGCCTTCGGGTGGCCGATACGTCCACGAGGCGATATTCGTGTACGCACCATGAATTTAAGATCAATAGGCAGTTTACCATCGTTGTCAAGGGTAGACTTCATAACCTTCAAAATTCTCGACCAGTATGTAAGAGCGGGATCAGGTCGAGGAGCCTGCGGCAGAGGCTCCTCAGGCGGACCAATGTCTGGAGGAGTGACCTCGGGAGAATCGACGTCTGCAGGAATGTCCTCTGGGTGGTCCATGTCCGGAAGAGTGTCATCAAGGGGAAGAACGTCTGGGACAACATCTGCAAAATCGTTCTCGGGATAGTCAATGTCCGGAAGAGTGTCATCAGGCGAAGGAACCTCTGGGACAATATCTGCAGTAGCGTCCTCGGGGTGGTCGATATCCGGAAGAGTGTCATCAGGCGGAACGTCTAGGACAACGATATCCGGAGAAGTCGTATCTGGGAGAGAGACATCGGGGGAAGGGGGAACGATGTCTGGAAGAGTGGTCTCAGAGGGACCAGCATCATCGGACTGAGGGGCTTCCGGAAGAACATCTGGCGGAGTGACCTCGGGAAGAACAACATCTGGGATGGTGACCTCTGGAAGAACATCTGGGGTGGTAGCCTGTGAGGATTGCGCCTTGACTTTCGGAACAGCGGCCGGAGGAGCTGCGTCATTTGAGAACGAGGTTGTAATGCTGACATCCAGGCGCTTCTTGGTACAAAACTCGGATTCTGCCAGAACGAACGTCCCGAGGAAAGTCTTTTGCGCAGTTAGACCTTTACGTTTCTTCTTTGGCGGGGGCTTCGACTCGACTGACGCACGGAAGGAGACGCTACCGGGCGATGCAGATATCGAGCCCGGCAAAGCGGACAAGGTACAAGTTGCCTGCAATCTTTTGGGCTTTTTTTCGCTGACGCTGACGAGTTGGATCTTAACAATGCATTGTGCGATCCATCCCAATCCGAATGGTTCGCTCTGTAGTGTATGCTTTCCGACTTGCTTGATGACGGGAAAGGAGAACGAAGATTTAACTTGGCGTGCCGAGACCCACTCGTCAGGTCGTGTCTTGGTCAAGAGCATGTCGTTGTGAAGACGGAGTCAGGCAGTGCTCGAACGAAGCATGTCCTTTATATACGTGCGGCCCCTCTGTCGGAAACCATGCTGCTGCAGCATTTCGCATTGATAGCACTCCACGTCGGAGGCGTACGTATGCTGACGTACATATGGGGTGCCTAATTTAATAGGTGTTGTTGTCAGCTTACAGCGTTTAGTAGAATGATAAACTGACTTGACTTCACAAATGTAGCCCCATTCCTGGGTACGGCATCGCTCGGACGTGGGATTACAACCATATTTTCCTCATTTCCGGGATACCCCTTGAAATTCATCTTGAATAGGCGAGGTGGCATGGAGAGAGCGTGTCAATAGTGGAATACCGTTTCCACGACCGATTAGTTATAAGAGAGCGATGGTATGAACGACAGTGATATAATAGTAATAGTTTGTACAAAGGTCCGTTATTGAATGAGCCTGCGAAAGACGACCACTAAGCAGAGCACAGAAGGAGAGACCGAAATCGCGTACCTCGCTTTTAGTTCACCAAGGTCGCCCTAGGAGGAGTCCAGCCCTGTCCAAACCTCGCTTTCAAAACATCCATCATATTCGCCGACCTCGGGGTCAAACACGATTGCCTGGCGTGTTCGGCATTCCAGAATTCCCACCAGTGCCATGTATTCCATGCATTGTACATGCGTTGCCTATCCAACGGACTGGCGAGGAGATACCGATAGCTTTCGCAAACATCGAGGTCAACCGTGAGGAAATGGGACGGAAAAAGGAGGAAAAGAGCGTTAGCAAGCGTCTGGTCGTCACCGACAAAGACTCCTTGCAAGAGATAATTATCGTGGTAGCGGTAAAACATCCTCTGCCACCAATTTAGTGCCTGTAAGGAACCGCCGAAGAACGAACCTGGGCGCAATTTAGTTAAATACATACAGTCCAAAGAAGGGTAGAAAGGAGACTGACTCTGGCTGAAATCATTGTCTATAGGGCCAAGTTGGTCCCCCCAGTATTTCATGGTTGTATGTGGAAGCGCATGGATAGGAAAGAAGAGACGGTCGCGGGGCTCTTGCCCGGTTGCCAAGACTTCTTGGGTAGTCATGGCGTCGGGCCAAGCAATATTACCATAGTGGGGATCCAAGTCCCCCGCGTCTATCCAAAACGCATAATCGTACTCTGCGCTCAGATTTCTCATCGCTTCGTAGACGAAAAACGGTTTGCTATTCCGCATCGCGTACAGCTCTGCCGAATGATCCTCCGGTCGACGATCCAAGCCATGCATTTCGACATATTTGTCGATACGGCCACGTAGAGGGGGTATGCTGAAGGGAGAGGTATATGTAGTGTTAACAGTGATAGGTCGAGAGCCTCTGAGGCCCAACACGATTTCTTCCATTCCCGGAGGAGTAAACAGGTAGATGTCAGTCGTGGTTTGGCCCAAGAAAACGGAAAGCCATTCTTTGTACTCGGAGGCCCTGTAAATGGACGTGGATATGGGGTAGAAGGCCGATACCAAAAGAATTTTAGGAAGTGGTGTCGAGTTACCGGTGTTTAATGAGGGCTCGTGAGTGACTGCAGAGGATTCTTGGAACAGGGCGAAGTTGTATAAAACAAACAAAAACAGGGCACAGATGGCAAATCCTAGCAGCGCTCTAAATCTCCAAGGAGAGAGGCCAAAGGCCATTCAAATAACGATGGATCCGGGGAGATGGCGGTTAGTGGGAGAGATGCGGATATCGGACCGAAGGCCCGCACTTTTCCCAACTCTGGGTCTCCCTAGCCCACCGTGACAACAGGGGAGACCTACCCAGCCGCCATGAGGAGTCGAATCCTCCATTCCAGTTTACGAAAGTAAAGGGTGGGTTATTCCATATATTTTTCTCACTCATCAATACTCAAGTCTTGTGCTGCAGGAATGTACAACAGAAAATAATTTAAATGCCTCCTCCTCCGTCCGGCAGTCATTTGTATCTCCACCTTTAATATCAACCTAGGTCTAGCAGCATGAACTTATCTTTGGGTCGGGACCGAATCCTACAAATCACTATTATGAATTGCCATGCGGCAACTATGAATGGCGGTGTTGATCTTGCTCGATGACGCTTCTAACAGCATCTATCATACGCCGATGTTTCAGAATCTGCTTGTAGTGTTTCAAGATTTTTGCTCCTCACACCGTCACTTGAACAACTTTGAGTCAAACCAGGGCAGCCAACAGCTGATACCATCCTTTCCAGTCTACCACCACCGTAACAGGGTCTACCACGCATTGCCCTCCTGTACGGCTATATTACAAACTACTACCTCTCATGAAATAGCCGCAGTCATGACCATGCTTCTTACAGAGCCCCACCGAATTGTATCCGTGGATCCCCTGACCGTGAAGACAACTTTCACGTTCCCCAGCGACTTTCATGAACATCGATACCCGCAGAAAGGCTTCACCTCCTCCCTGGGATGGACCTTCTTCGTTCGCTCTTCCGAATCTTCGGATAACCGACGAGAAATTAAAGTAGACTTTGGCTATATCACACCAGACAGCCCGGACTTCCAAGGCTATGTGATATCCATTTCTGGGCGAATGGCTGTATCTCCGATACGTGCATATTGTCTGGGACCCACCACGGTGGCAACTCCCCGGCCTAGAATGTTTGTTGCTGCCAGGATCGCTCCTAGGAAAATGCTCGTCAGACCGGATGCTAATTTGGCGTTCGAGTTTACTGTCACTTTCCTGAAAACCCCAATGCCTTCTCCTACCGTCTGTGCGCCAAGTCCAGCCAACGCATTCAAAGTCTTTCACGATGCCACTAGGACTGGGGAACTTTTCGACATCACCTTCTACTTGTACAGTCGACGGTCATATGGTGGAAGAGTCGGCGAACGAAAGGCTCTTTTTGGGACCAAACGGGCTCTGTTGAGAATAACGGACAGCCTTGACCGCGGTAATTGCCCTTTCTTTAACCGCCGTCGGCGTAGCTAACTTGATTGCAGTCATAAATGAAAACACCGTTAATGAAACTGTCGACGATTTTCCTTCTGGCGATGTCACGGATGAATATGATTACGGTGATGACAGCGACTTGGATGACGAACCGGAACAAGATGACTGGCAAGTTCTCCCCAACAATCTAACGTGAATGTGCCGAAAATTCTCATCCCATTATCTAGGTGCTCCATAAAGCATTCCGACCTGGACGCACCGCGTTCTCGTAAAATTGGACACACTTGCGTCCTGAACGATGTTTCATACAGAACGTACGTACACTCACGGTGTCTTCTCTGAGATAAGATTAACCCCGGAAAAGGTGGAAGTGTCTACTTCTTTATTTTTACACGGGCCGCCTGTGCTTCTCGATCCTGAACAGTGCCCGCGGAACCCGAACGCACGAATCTGATGACTTCCCCACCTGCTCCCCAAAATCTATGTACCGTCTAGCTAATATGGTACGACATCAGTCCGTAAAGAACTCTTTTCGTATTGACTGATCCCACCTCACCAGATTAATCACGAACAACTAAAAAAGCTTTCCCTCGAAAACCTTCGATCCCAGCTATCTTTCAAGAATATTTATCAAGAAGTGTTCTCCGATTTTACTTCACAGTGCTGTACCTTTCGCTATTCAGACGTCCGTCATCTGATTGTACGTTAGGTTTCCAGATGTGTTCGAAATGGAGCGGCAGATCATCCATACATTATGGTTTGACCCTATAGCACACGAAACGATACAGGAGCAGTTCGCAAATGGGGAGCTCCATCGTGGGCGATCCGCATTCAAGATGATTATAGATAGCATTGGACCAAACCTTGTTGGATGTCCTTCTCCTTCACATTCTTCGTCGCCCGAGAATGGCCCTATTGAATGGGACGCTTGCTCCTTATACAGAGAGTATCAGTCACCAGTCATTCCGAACAGCTCGAGGCCAGCTTGGCGGAGGAGTCTTTAGATGTATCGTTTTAAGTTATCTGATTTCATTTGTCTAGTATGGAAGATCGTTCGCACCTAAATTATCATTATACCCAGCATTATTTACAATGTATTACTTCTGTATCACAAACCCTTGGAACCATGGAAAGCGCGGTATGAACAGTGCGGGAGTTCATCATTTAAACGACCGGAGCAAACTAGGACCTCTGTCTTTGTTTGGCTTCTCTACCTCGGTAAAGAGCTAGAAGGCTTTAACCCGGATTCCATCGCACGGGATATTAATTTTCGTCAAGCTTACCATCACTTGAAGGGTTAGCGCCTTGGATGAGCCGGGACCGCTCTGCACGAAATTTTACGGCTCTTTTGATATATATGATTGTTTATGAAACTCGAACAAAGACAACCCACTATCGCTTATGTCCTAGACTATCGGAAAAAATACTGCAAGAGCGGCCAACTATCACTTTGTGGCAGTTATACGGACGCTGTGCAATTGGGGACCTGCCCCGGACAAACAACGTTCATGAGAGCATGGAGGAGTCCCGAAGGTATTGGTATCGCCGTTATCAAAGGGTGAGCATAAGATGCTATCGAATAGAAATGTCAAGGTACGACGGCGCTAGAGCTTGGGAGTTTGATCAAGTTCTATTGCCAATGAAGGCAATATACGGAAACAGAATCTTAGATTCATGGTTAAGTTATGATGTTCAGACAGAGATACACTGTTGAAGGAGCTTCGCGCCAATGAGGTCTTCAGTGTTTCATAGCTTGGATGACAAAGTACAGCACAAGATGACCAGGATCATGACGCGACGCGGCTAGCATCTGCGGCGCAGCGATACGGTCGCGACATCACTGCTAACCCCTGTCCCCCAGGGAATATGTCTGCGCACTGGAATTTAAGTGTGCATCCCTATCAATGTTTACGGTATCATGAAACTGACCACTTACTCTCAGATTAGAACTTTCACACTGTAGGTGAGCGCTCAGCCTACATGATGTTTGGGTGATGTACGTTCCGTTTAAGTGGAACAAAGGCGCTTAACATCCTGGATCTGGGGGGTCTATCTTAAGATATCCCAATTCGACATGTACCTTTTCCAAACGATCATATTAATGTTCGAGATCGGCTTCGCCGGTAGTGCGAGGAAAATATTCGTGACTTGTTGTTTGTACTCCACTCTTATGATTGACGGGCACGGTGAATTTTGCGTGTGCGTTTGCGTTCATGCGTTCGGTGCGTTTGCGTTAAATCGACATGCGTGGGAAAAAACGCGTGGCTGCGTTTGATGCGTTTGCGTGCGTGACAGAGGTGCGTTTTCTTGTATTTTTTTCTTGTTATTATAATTTCTGTTGCTAGGCGTTGCCACAGCCGATATTACTACACGTTCCCTACAACAATGAAGCTTCCCAATGAGGAATGTACATTGACCTTTGTAAGTTCGCCCTATCATTGTTTTTCACTCCTATTCTTATTCTTTCTTACTAGGTCTTAATTACTCTTGAAATACAATTTTGGTTCAAATTATGTCATATTATTTTATACTTGCAAAGTTGAATGAACCATGTATTAATCTAATTTATAGCTCGGAAATTTTCTGCATGCTGACGAAGTCCATGAGAACGAGGATCCTGAAGAGTTCCTCTTAAAGCCTGAGCCAGATTTCGATGAAGATGAATGGCAGGAGTGGTTCCGAGCAAGAGAAGAAGAAGACAATGTGAAGAAGCGAGCACATGGGCCAGTACCAAAGCCTCAGATGATATCCAGGAAGCGTAAGGAAGTTTCGGAGCCTGGAACTGCAGAAAATTCGCTTCAGGATGGTAGTGCAAAAGTGCTTGGACACCCAGCCAAGCGAGCCTGAAATAAGAAAACTTAGAGTACTGATGTCAAATATAGAAGATGCTCCTGTTCAAATAGACTGTTTTTCTGAGTGATTCTAGCAGTAACAAGTAGAATGATCTTCTATAAGCCAGAAGTAATAAGAGACATGATTATATCGTTGAACTACAGTTGAACGCACGCTAACGCACCGAACGCATGTGTCACAAATATGTCACAGTCACCTGCGTGGATGCGTTTGATCTTGAACGCATGCGTTTTTTGTCCTAACGCGTGCGTTGTGTTCGACAACGCATGCGAGAAGATTTGCGAGATGCATTCAAGACACGTGCTGACTTATCCTTACAGAACAACATCCAGGGCATTTTCTGAGGTCCGAATGAATGCTACAAGGACCAATGACATTATAATGTGAGTTATGATACATATACATGGTTGTTGTTGGCTCGAAATGTCTCTACAGCAGTTTAATTTCACTACTAGTCAGACTGAAAACGCACGAAACGCATCAAACGCACAATTCCCCAACGCACGAAACGCACGAGAACGCATAAACGCATCACGCAAACGCATAATTCTCCTGGCCCATGATTGACCGGGTATGGCGGCGACTTTGTTTCACGCGGGGTCACCTCTCATGATCCCGTTACAAACTGTGTCGTACGTATGCTGTTTATTTATCATAACTTAAATGATTTTATTTAGCTGATGTACACACACCGCGAATATGAATAGGTATAGTGGGTCAATGGTCAAGAATCAAGTCACTTTTCAGCATCAGGAGGATTCCCGAAACCCAACGACCTATGTATCAATGATATTGAATGAAAATACATCATAGCCAGGCTTGCGCCTAGAGAGACGATAATTGACGTAGTCTGTCGTCAACTTCAGGCGAAGAGCACTGTCTTTGGGCTCAGTACAGCGAAAGGCAACGACAATTCTTTGAATTGCATCAAATGCATTGTAATTCATGAAACAAGTTGGTATGACGGGCGTCCGAATGGAAAGAACCTCGAGACTGATCAGATGCGGCCACTCATGAAGTCCTTCTAGGATTCGGGCCTGTAAACGGGAAGTCAGTACCTGAATATGTATTTGTACTTCGGGACCTACAATTATATTGGTTTTATCCTCTTCGTCCAGCGTTTCCTGGTCGACTTTCACGCGAATGATCTCGAGACGCTTGCACTGCCTTATAGTGTCAAGCGATCTCGTATCAAGACACCATCCGCCGTCGTACTTGGGTTGAATGTACAACTCCACAAGGGTATCAGCGTGCCTAGGAAGGATATTGTGCCAAAATTTCGAGGATCCATTATCGGCTTCATTTTCGGTGATCAACATCAAGGATCTGGCACCAGAGTACGATTCAAGGTACGCAAGAAGGGCATCATCCACGATGTCCACAGATACGTCCTGTAGATAAATCTTCTCGATCGATAGAGCGTGCCAGAACTCTTCTGCAACATCGACAATTTGAATCCGGAGACAAGATAAATGATGAAGGTGTTGTACAAATACTGGAACATCGGGTGGGGGTAATATGAGCGCACCCTCAAAGGTCAGCTGCTCTATGCAGCTGGACCTTCCTTTTTGGAGTCCAGAGAAGACATTTAGCACGGCCGTAGGTACAGTACTCGTCCTCAGAGGAGTCGACAGATGTAAGTGTGTTAGATTGGGACTGCGGGCAACAGGGGAAGGGACGACGTCGAACATGTGCTCGCCGTTGAAGCTTATATTATTGAGGTCATGGAAATCAAGATATGATGCACAATCATGATGATGTAGACCAATATCAAGCAGAGAAAGAAGCGGAAGCTTGCTCAGAGCGAGCATTATGTCGTTTACTGAAGAGAGATCCTGCTCTCCTCTATGAAATCCCACAAAACTACAGATTAATCAATGATTACCAAAACATAAGATATAAGGGTAGTTACTTACTATAGCGATTGCAAGGAAACAAGAGATGGAATTGCCCTAAGAAGGCGCCTCTGAATTGAACGAATAGTGTGTCGCCTTTTGTTCGATAATTCATGCCAGAATCCCCCCTTGTCGTAAGGCGGGTCGAACGGTCCATAGATGCGAAGAGTTCGTACATGCTGAGCTAGGTCATCTCGCGTACCCAGGGTCTCGAGAAATGACAGACACTTCTGGTAACGACGGTCTTGATTGAGACAGAGTGATATTGTGTCGAAAACGAGTGGGGTGGTCACCCCGCCAAGCGTCTTGGAGGTCAATCGCAAATTCTTCTTTCCTTCAAGGCTGAGCTGAAACAGGCAGGCAGTCAGTGTTCTTCCAGGTTACGTTCCCCAATTGCTGTTTAACGTACCAGAGAGCAAATTTTTCGTAACAATTCGAAAGGAAGTGAGAAAAACATCACTCGTAGGCGGTGAGCCAGCACGATTACGGGTAGATCGATGTTGTGACTATTTCGGTGGCTTGGAATGCTCACGACCTTTCCCCCTGATAAATGAAAGGGTAACTACGATGAATGATGAAAGATGCTGTGCCTGATGACCGTTGCCACATCACCGCAGATGCGGCGGCATTGATGGATCCGGACCTTACCAACGAACGGCCACAATACTGAATGAAACAGACATTACACCCCTGGCTTTATAGCATTCTTCCGTCATCTTCTCCTCTTGCTTGTTCATCATCATGGTCATTTGGCTCTGTACATCGCACACTTGACGTACCACGAGAAGGGAAAACCATCGCGGGCCTTTATCTTGATTCAAAAAGATCTTATTATCACTGTTCAATCCATAAGTTCTCTTTCCAAGGCTAGCATCCAGTTTTGAAAGGAAAGATACGAAAAATTTGGGTCTTTCACTTCAAATATCTCTTCCTCGCTGCCTTTAGCGTTCAGCTCAGCACGGACGAGAGCATTCCAGCGAAACCTTCCATAAAACCCAAAGATACCTCTTCTTCCACTCCTCGACATCGACGCGTGTATGGGTAATTTTTCGCCCAAGCTCTTCCGTGAATACTGCAGCAACCTAGTTCAACAGTTATCTCCGGAGGAATCTACGACAGGACAAGCATCATTATGAGGGAGCAACTTAGGTCCTATAATA
Organism: Armillaria luteobubalina; assembly: GCA_030435615.1. NCBI lineage: Eukaryota > Fungi > Basidiomycota > Agaricomycetes > Agaricales > Physalacriaceae > Armillaria > Armillaria luteobubalina. The sequence continues at coordinate 100,078 of JAUEPU010000069.1, forward strand.
ATATGGTCTTTACTGTGACTCTTCTCGTCCGTTAATGTACTAACAGCTACATCCGCGATATCAACACCCGAAACCCTTCTGCACGGCAAGGTTAATGAAAGGCTTCACCGGAGGGAACACCCCTGAGGAGGCTGCAGGCGCGACCAGATAGAGTCGGTCGATGTTCGGGTCGGCGATGAAGACGCCTTCAAATTGTCGACGCGTCGTATTAGTCAGAGCACCAAAGTAATATGGATCAACGGTATTGTGCTTATCGTATGACGGGGCCACGTCGCCAGGCAAAGAATGTGGGTTTTATCGGAGATGCAAATGACTTAAGTCGACTCTCCAATTACATACAAGCACTATTCGAACGTCGAGATATACACAAATAGGAGTTATACAAATTCAATCATGGAGGAAATACAAGTTCTGGAAGAAAATCAATAATGATTGACATCAAGAGGTGAACGACAACCAATGTTTATACGTCCATTATTTATTCTCGCTACCTTTCTGTCAAAGAACCGGACTTCATTGATACTTAATTAAATTCAATATGACGAGGAGAATTTTTTAGAGATGATACAGAAGACAATGATCCGCGTCGATTGTATGATTCATATCACCGACTCACAATAAAATTATTGCAATATGATATCTCTTCAAAAAGGTCAATAGTGAGGCAAGAAGCAGCAAGAATATTAGTATTCACGTTCGTATTTCACTACTTTTTACCTCCGTTCACCTTAAGCTTGAGGAATAGCATCCACTGGTCCACCGGTTTGATCCAGTCCTGCGCAGGCGCCTGGTGCATTTCCGTACACATCGAACCATTTTTTGCATCTGCAAAGAACAGTAGCATATAACCAGACTTGATGGAGCGTTCGTGTAATTCGATCTAGGATGGGAGACGTCGTCAGGGTGGGCTTGTAGACGAATACCAGGTTATATGTACCTTTGCTAGGCTCATGGAAACCATCTTCTCGAGCTGCTCCCTGTCAACTGCAACGACGTTCCTCAGAACTACAGTTGAGGCGTCGTTTGGGCTAGCTGGATTTTGATCCAATTCGAAGTAGGCGACGTGGGTTGTCATGAGTGAGTGTTTGGGTCCCTTGAATATCTCCAGAACATGATACGCCTATGAAGATGGTTTCAGAAGGAGACATTATCAATAATCGAAAGACCTACGGCAAATTCGACAGCACTGTCATGCATCCTATACCAAGCTGTCAAAGTTCTGGGATCGTAATACACCTGCCCAGCCAAACGAGCCCTTTCTTCCCTCTCCTTTAGTTGAGTAAGGATGATTTTTCTTTCCTTACACATTGCTTTGTGTTGAGGCCAGTGAGCTCTGCGTTAAGAATGAAAAAGTGATAACAAGACGGGACCACAAAAAAGCTACTTTTGACATTGTTGACTGGAAGATATCGTTGAGAGGAGGGAAATGTGAGAGATACTGTTTACATACCTGCAATAATACGTTGTTGAGCAGCCCGCACAACGAGGATACTGCTTTTCGCCAGCATTTGGACAATTGAGACATCCTCCGCAAGCATGATGCAACGGCCCTTTGTCCGGAATAACGCGGTCCATTTCCTCACGCGACAGGATGATAGGACTACCGGAACCACTTGCGAGGACAATGGAACCGGGAGATAGTCTTGTAGGGTCAATCTGGGTGAGTTAGTGTGTTCAGTTGTGTACTGATTGAGTCCGAATATACTGACGGTCAATGATGTCCCGGTTATAGGCTGGCCATTTTCTCCGAGTATCGGATCTCCGCCTTCGTCTGTAAGAGTATGAGTTTCGAAATTCTTGACGGCACTCATTCGCAGTGAGTGTATGAAAACAAGTTTGACTTTCCTTTTTCGAAATCGAAAAAGGGGCTATTCCAGCATCCAGCTGCGACTTAGCAGTCGGTTGTAGCCTGGCGAGCGCCCCCTGCCACGAATGAAAAAATCAATAGATAAGTCGTAGCTACTACATGTTAATCATCATCGGAATTACTAAATGACTTCCAAAACATGTACTTCCTCTGTGATCTCCTCTGTAATTCTTTCTCCCCCCAATCTTTCAAATATTCTACCTTGAACGCATGAATATTGTTCTTTTCATCGTGAATTCTTATCGAATAATTGGCAAAATCAGAAGAAAAAAGCAATATACGCCTTGCCGGTAGTGCCGATGCGAAACGAAAAGCTAAAATGTGTTTATGGATTTGACTAGCCGTCCTTCGAAGCGCGTCAAATCCATAGGATTGAGACACTGCATGTATTTGCAAGTCCCAGAGATTTGGCCACAGCGTTACGAAAGATTCTAACGTTCTATCCTATGAGGAGAATTAGCCGTTAGGCCGGTCCTTTCTGGTACAAATCGGAGGCTCACAATTACATTGTTTGCTTTCGCTTCAGTCCTCGCTTCATAAGCGCGTACGTGCAGTGACTGCAAGCTGCGGCAAAGTGCCAAGGCATCCAGCATAGGATGGTCCAAGCACCATGCTCCACTGAGGTCGGGCTCAATGCGAACCGTCGTCAAGGACCAAGAATGAGAGGTGATGACATTCAAAAGGTCTTCGATGTGGGCATCGTCGGGAGTGGAGTGTATTCCGTTCCATAACCGCAATGATAGTTCACAGAGTCCCCTATAGGACATGAGATACGAAAGCAAGGCGTCCCCAATACGATCATCATGGCATGAGAGATACGGCAAGTGTATTCCACCCTCGTGCAAACTGTTCCAAAATTCATCAGGCATGGAAATCTACGTTTCTAGGTTCTTCAGGTGACGCAGATGCGGTATAAGGTTGGGAAGTTCATCTACATATAGTCTGTTGTCCGTGTGTGCTATCTTTAATTTTTCGACGGTGCTGTAGGTTCCCCGAGGCAAAGAGCTGAAAAGGAATAAAATTGACTCTCGTTGTTCGAGACCAGGATGCCAGAAAGAGACATTTAACTCTTTCAGGCCCAGATTGTGGACAAGAAGAGTAACGACATCGGCAGTTCTTGGTCCATCGTATTTGAAATTCCGTATGTGGCGAAGCAGGGAGCATGGTATATCCCAGGCGCCTAAAACGTATATTGCGACGTCGGACAAGATGGGCAGGCTTCCAAATCGTTCAAAAACTAGATTAACGTAGCTCGGTCCCGAGTCCCCACTACAGCTCCAACTGTGGACAAACAGACTATCAACATGGATTAAGCTCTGCAAGACCGCACTCACAGTAACGCTCTCAACGACGTCATCAATGGAATAGCTTCAAGGAAGAGCGCATCGAGAGAAGCCGACCCTTGTTGTTTCTTCTTGATAATAGCCTCCCTGACGGAGCGGGAAGCGTTGCGCTGCGAGCTTTCGGACAGATAGTGAAAGAGAGAAAGACGGGTGACATATTGCGCTAGTTTTGGGCCAGACACAAGCGAAGTGAGAAACAGTAGATCTGAGTCGGAAAGTTGTGTCCAGGACAAGTCCAGGCGAATTGCCTGCAAGACGAAGGGTGTGGCGATGTTGCTGAAAAGTTTGCATGTACGTCGTAGCTGTTGACGGGCTAGGTTATCTGCCTGAACGCTTATCAGTGGTGTCTCTCCAGTATTACAGGGTAAGCTTTTACTTCGAAAGTAATTTTGTCCAATATTTCGTTGGGCAATGAGAGTAACATCGCAGACAACTGAACTAGGTTGAACGAAAGGTTGTGTTGCTGCCCGTTCTGGAGTTCCGCATCAAGCGGCAATTCCCGAGCCTGCCAGATGCCGTTCATGCCGGTTTCAAATGCAGCGGTGAAATCCCCTTTCTTGCTTCTGTCGCCAAGATCTTCTCCTTCCATCTCTCAACCAAATACCGCTCAGATCCAGAGGTTTGGTCTACGCTATGGAGCTGCGTTCTAGCTCCACCTGTCCTGGAATTTGATATCGCCAAGGACTTTCGGGTGAGACTACAACTTGTCAACATAAAAGGCAATGTACAATGAAGAACCTCTGTGAATGCTGCAATGATTCTAAAATGTAACTCCTTATATGTTCGATGATGCTCTAAACTCGCCATCGCAAAATTAGCGGCAAACGGTCCTACCCTCAGGTCCGTATCCTTGCTTCTCGATTTTCTACCTTCTGCCCTTCCATTGAACAACCTCTGTGGCAAAGTTTAGTGAGGCGATTATTTGGAATTTTGGAGCTTGACTTGGAATACACGCATACACCCCAGCTAAAGGGCATCGATTGTTGTCTCAGCGCCACCAAGTCGCGTCTCATGTGGATCTCCATAGTTGCACCTCGAGAGGGAGTGGCATTTGTCTTGAAGGGAGGTTCAAAAGTCTCTATTCATCATTTATCTGACGCTAATTTTTCTCGCTCTCAGCGGGATAAAGGACTACTTTTACTCGTGCATTTATGCTACTTGCGCAGAGGGTCAAGAAATGAATATATTAATAAAGGGTATGAAAAGCTTGTGTCGTGTCACATAGTCTATTGTGTTCCACTCTCAAAGCGTTCACAGGTCGTCTTCACACAAAGCCACTGCTCCAATCAGGCCAGCATTGTCTTCGGCCAGACGTAGACGACGATCTCCTTCCCAAGCCGCAAAACCACAGCCCCTACCTCTCCACATATCCTGAGCAGCTGCTTCGGAATATACACTATCACCCTATACACACCTTTGATAACCTCCCATGCAATCTCCAGCGTGCATCTCAGTGTCTTGTTAAGGAGTCTGTACAACGCCTTTACGCCTTTCCATACGACTTGCGGCAGGTCCACGAAAATGGCTCTAGCAAGGTCGCATATCGCGTTCCAAACATCGCGAAGAGTGATATCCTTCAATACCGTCCAGATGGCTAACGCAATCGTGTGCAAGAGAGAAAAGAATCTCTGAACAACCTCGCTGACCTTATTCACCATAGTCACCAGCAGGCGATACATAGATATCCCCACCCGCTTCAGGAAACCGGGAATTCCTTTGATCTTCCTCCACAAATATTTTCCGAACCTGACCCACGGAAATTCGGTGATCAAGTATTTGGGAATACTCCAGAGGAAGAATTTCGGCACGCGGTATAAGAAGAATTTGGGTACGCTCCTAAAGAGGAACTTCCCGACGCGGATGACATTCTTCCACGTTGCAACATCCCAAATTTCCTTGGGGATGGTCCATAGAACGAATTTGGGTATCTTCCAGAAAAAGAATTTGCCTATGTCATAGAGCCTTCGGGAGATGACTTTAATACGCTTAATGGCTTTCCTCGATCTGACTGAAAACAAGGTCGTCAGGCTCTGTAATGCGGAAACAGAACTACAGAAAAGCTCACATCGAATCCGTTTTACTGCACCTAGGCGCCGGGAAGGCAAGAATGCTGTAATCTCGCGCTGCCCACTCGCGGCGGCGAGACGCAGAGCAGTCTGGCCGTCAGGTGCAACCAGGGTATCGTCCGCTGTGTAGTCCTTCATGAAAAGCTTTACCATGGCGATCTGACCTGTTGACGCGGCTTCCATGAGAGGAGTACGGAGTATGATTCCTCTATCGAGTAAGGGCCCCATGTCAACCTGCTCGCCACGCTGGATCGCCAAGAATATGCTATTGTTGGCCTTGCAATGATGTCGGGATTCGTAGAGTGCTTCATGCTCTGGATCAGCAGCGCTGCACCGAGGTGAGCTCCATCCGTTGACATCCGCGCTGTGAGTGACGAGAAGTCGTACTATTTCGATGTCTCGAGCACGGACCGCAGTAAAGAGAGGTGTATTGCCGAAGCAGGAGAGAGTATTTGGACTAGCTAGGCTTGGAGTCGATGTAATAAAATGTGATACGAGGTCAGAGTCATGTTGGGCGATGGCGAGGTGGAAAGCATGAGATCTTGCGCATGACTGGGCAGGAAAAGGCGGAGGAGGAGGTGCGATTTCGTTGTCTGGGGTACGAACCACTGGCGTTGTGTGGCTATAATCACCGTAGGGTGGCGCTGACGGTATTGGAGGATGTTCAGGGTCAGACATGGCGGGTGATGGGAGATGACGACGGTGAATCAAACGCCTTTTATTCAGTCAAGTGCTGTTGAATTCGTAATTTCGATTACTGGTCGACCCGTGGGACCTACCCGCGGAGTTTCGAAGAGGACACGGCTATACATGGCTGTACATCGATAACATTAATTAATTTCGGAAGCTAAAATTATTGACTCGTGTAGTGAGCCACACTCACAGACTCACAGAGACTTAGATTCGAAGGCGGCATGTTGATCGAGGGCATGCTGTTCAATACACTGCCCTTATTCCCAAAAATGAGAGATGCAGTCAGTAATCCATCAGTGAGGCCACTGTAATGTGAGGTACAAGTTTCCTGAGCACAAAAATAAATAAAAAAGGTATATAACCATCTGATAATTATTGGATAGTACCACTTCAATCATCATTGGTGTCGTTGGATCGCTTCCAAAACTTGTATTTCCTCCATGATTCTTTGCTCCCATAGTAGTTCAAATACCACACTTTGAACGCGTGAATGTTCCTCTTTCGATCATGCATTTTCACCGAATACGTCGCAAAATCTGAAGAAACGTGTAGCGTTAGTCGTCCCCGGGGTAGCTGCGCGAAACGAAATGCCAAAATGCGTTTATGGACCTCACTCGCCGTCGTCCTCAGGGCCTCAAATCCATAGGAAAGGGACACTGCATGTATTTGCAGATCCCAGAGATTCGGCCACGATGCCACGAGAGTTTCTAATATTCTATCCTATGAGGAGAATTAAAAATTGGACCGATCATTTCTGGGACGAAAATAGACTCACAACCACATTACGATTGGGATCCACTCTGATTCCCGATTTATCAACACAGACACGCAGTGTTTCCAGACAGTTGCAGCAAGACAAAGCATCCAGCATAGGGTGGTTCAAGCACCACGCTCCACTGTAGCAGGGATCAATGTGAACCTTCGTCAGACACCAAGCATTTATGGTTATAACACTCGGCAGAAGGCCTGCGACCTGGACATCTTCAGGTGTCGACCGGTCCAATATGCCAAGTGACAGTTCACAAAGTCCTGTATAGGACACAAGATATGATAGCAGAGGCCTCTCGATCGTACTTTCGCAATATGAGAGGGATGCCAAGTATATTTCGTCCTCGCGCAATCCGTCCCAAAATCCATTGGGCGGGAGTATATGAATGTCCAGACTCTCCAAGTGACGTAAATGCGGTATAAGGGTGGGGATTTCGTGTGGGTACAGTTGGTTGTACGCATTGCCGATTATCTTTAACTTTTTGACTACGCTGTGGGTCCCCGGAGGTAAAGTGCTGAAAAGCAATGAAATTGACTCCCCCTCCTCCAGAAAAAGACCCCGAGGACGCCATACTGAAGCATCCATGCTCTCTATTTCTGGATTGTGGCCGAGAAAGGTAGCAAGCTCGGCGCCTCCGCGTCCGAAATAACTGATATTTCGAATATGAGAAAAATGAGCCCAGGACACATCCCAGCTGCTGAAGCCTGTTGAGATGTTTAGGGTGGACAGGAGGGGTAGACATCCGATCTTTTCGAATATCAACTTAGTATATTTGCGTCCCGAATCCATGCTGCTCCTCCAACTGTGGGTGAGAGGTGTTATCAGTGTCAATAGTACATCCAAGTCTTATAAAACTTACGAAAAACGCCTCAAAGCTACCATCAATGGAATGGCTACAAGGAGCCACGCATCCAAGGAATCAAGTCTGTCTTCTTTCTTCTTGGCTCTAGACTTAGTGCTGAAACGAGACGAATGGCGCCGAACACGGTTGGGAAGATAGAGGGAAAGATGAATGATGTACTGTGCCAATTTCGGACCAGAGATAAGTGAATTGAGAAATGGAGAGCTGGAGCGGCGCCTCCAGGCCAGGTTTATGTAGACTGATTGAAAGAGGAGAGGTGTAGCAATGCTGTTGAGAAACCTGCATGTACGTCGAAGTCGTCCGCGTGTTCGATCATCGGCCTGTAGTTCAATTAACAGTTTCTATCTGGATGTAGGATGAGTACTCACCTCAGAGGTAATCCTGTTCAAGATCTCGGTGGGGACTGAGAGCAGCATCGTAGACAAGTGATAAAGATCGCAAGTGGCGCCCAGTTGGACACTGCCCTTCTTGCCGCTTGATCCGACAGGACATCATCCAACGGCATCCTCCTGGCATCAATGCCGATCCTGCCAGTGGCACTTAGCCACACAATTTGTGTGCAGGCGCAGCGCCGAGCAGTTCCAAAGGTAACGTAATGACAGGGTTTGACGCGCAGTGCCCAGTGCAATACACAGGAATGAAATAACAAACGGAAGGTTACAAAGGTACTTACAAAACAGCACGGCATCTGCCCAGACGTCTTTCGTCGGTCGCTGACCACCGTACATTGTCACTGCAGCGCAGGCATGGAACATGGCTGTGATGTTTTTTGTGCCAACTCAATTCCGTCGTGTCTACGGTCGGGAAATTATAGCCAGGCTCGCAACGGACTTTATTCTTTTCGTTCAGGCTGCGAAATTGACGGCCGTAAGGGTCGATTGAGTGCAAAGTAGTCAAGAGTCAAACAGAAAATTTACGGCACATAGCTGATATGTGGCTGCGAGTTGGAGAACTGGAGTGGGTTTCCTGATAAAACGATTAATCGTGACTGAATGAGATGCAAAGCCTTCTAGTCGGTAAGAAGCAGAACAATGCTATGAAAATAAGGGCAAAAGAACCTCAGAAATTTTAGAATCTCTTCTAGTATCTGTTCCCTGTTCCGGGTGGGCTTCAAAGATCGGTGTAGTACGCCTGTTGTCTCGTCACAGCCTTGAGAACCAAATCCTTGCGTAAAGGGTATCCAGAATTCGGGGAGCAAAGGAAGACACGAAACGCCACAATCATCTTCGGGGCCTGTAATTCGAGGTCAGGTAGGCTATAGCCAATGATGAGACCCCATTGGCCGAGGATATTTTATCAATCAAAATTTAGCGTTGCGTGATTTAGGACACATATATCGATTGAGTACCTCCTTTGGGTCGATAACAGCCGCGTCTTAATCTTCAGGGTCGGATATAGATGGTGGAGAAGGGTAAAAAACAAAAGAAGGAATTCACCCCAAGAGTAACATCACCATTAACACTGGCTGTTGCTGAGCGCGAGATGAACGCCGAGCAATAAACTCTCGAGGACCATTGCCGCGCTTTCAGGTGAGCCTATGTATCTATGTACAGCTTTCCGATATCCAAGGAGAAAGTTTTCCGTACATCGAAGTCCACGCAAAGATGGGAATTAACGCTTCGGGAAACGAACACTGAACTGTACCTCGTTGTAGCTGGAGATAGCGGTGAGACGATTATAATCACCTTTTTTCAATACTGGAAGGACGAAAATACGACCGCGCATAGCATTAGAAACACAGGTAGAGGAGAATTGGAAGTTTCCGACATGAGTGTGCTGCGTTTCAACTTTTCAAGCCGTCGGCAGCACGTGATCGGGAGCCTCTTTCTTCTCTCCCACGATGTGCTCAGCAAATACTTGTCAAACATATACTGCTTGCCTCTCTTCCCTCACCGTCATGCGCTTTTACTCTATTACTCATAAAGCCAATAGCTCTCTGCTGCTCGGATTCCGGATGATTTACTTGCTTGCGCCATGGAAACAGCACGAAGTTGGTGAAATCCTTTTTCTGATCCCTGCTGCTGACATTTCCCCCTTCATCTTACAAGCCAACTCTGCACAACTGTGGAAATAACTAGGTGAATCCTCCAGATCTGAAAGTTTCTCTTGTTATATGGATGCGGCTCTATAACTGTCGTCAAATGTGCTATCGTCGAGGAACTACTTATGACCATTGCGAAACTGACGGAAAACTAACCGACCTAGGAACCCGACCTTAGATTGACCGTAGTCTTGCTTCCCACTTCTCCTAGCTGTAGACATTGGAAGATAACCTCGTCATCACTCTTAAAGCCGTTGTCGATGGGCACCTAGTGTACGAACATGCCGCGTTTCCCTTCCATCTGCTACGGCTTTACCTAAATTAACCGTCTTGAGCTAGTCCGGATTGAGATCTCCCGCTGGCATATCGTCGACGACAACATTCTCTACTGTGATCTTGACCTTAGAGTTGCTGTCATCGTACTAAGGACACTTGATGTACGGAAGCCGAAGTGACTCATCCATTCATAGGCATGTGTGCGGTGATAGATGATTGTATGCGAACTAAAGTTACTTATACAACCTTTAGATGCCCTGCCTGACAATTGGACCTTACCGGTTGTTCAAATGATTGATACTTTCTCGCGAAATAACCTTTTCAGCTGTTTAATTTCGTAGGGACCATTTTCGATGCACTTGGCCTGCATCGTGGACCCGTTTATTCAGCAAGACATTCTCTTAACAGTGCTTCTGCCGTACGGACTGCTCAGTATCTGCGGAACTTGATGTAATAATGCCGAGATTCAGGCACCTTCCCAGTACCTTCTCGTATGCTCGCACATCTTCTTCAGCCGTAAGTACTCCTCGCGCTTGCGATTGCCGCTCTATTTCTTTACGCCACGGGATTGATGGTAATTTTCCTTTAAGAAGGTGTGCCTCCTTGCCTAAGATGCAGGCAGCATGGCGCCCCGGTTCATCTCCCTGATTCTTCTCCTCACTGCTGTCCACCATGGTTACGGTCGTATTCCCAAGCCACCAGGAATCCCGATGGTGGATATCGAATCAGATGTTGATCATCGTGCTCTGAAAGACAGGGCCTTGCCGCCCTACGATACGACCTACTACTTTGATCAACTTATTGACCACAACGATCCGTCGAAAGGCACTTTCCAGCAACGTTACTGGCATACGGCAGAGTATTACCAAGAAGGTTCGACCCTTTTTCCGTCTGTGTTCGCCACTGACCTTTGTTTCTAGGGGGTCCTATTATTTTCATGAATGCAGGAGAGGTCAACGCAGCTCGTACATGTATTGTCCCTGATATGACGAAGCACGCTAATTCTCTATATAGCTTATTACGGTTATGTGACGAATAGTACGATCAACGGTGTCATCGCACAAAAATACGGCGGTGCCGCAATCGTTCTGGAGCATCGCTTCTTTGGCGAGAGTAATCCGTATCCAAACCTCGACGTAACCAGCTTTCAGTACCATACCTTGGCCCAAGCCATCGAGGACAACGTGTATTTCGCCAAGAATGTCTTTCTTCCGCAGGACAATGGAGATACAGTCAGCCCGGATAAGGCACCCTGGATAATTATCGGGGGAAGCTATCCGGGTGGGTATAAAAATGATTCCTTTGGTGCTTCTGATTAATGAATACTTTAGGCGCGTTGGTCAGCTGGACTATGGCCGCGTATGTGTTGTGTTCCTGGAAAAAGATCGTATCTGATGGCATCCTCGATACAGACACCCAGACGTGTTCTGGATAGGATACTCCTCATCGGGTGTTGTCCATACTCAGATGTATAGCTTCATATCCTTCCTTCCTTGACCGTCTGACCCATGCATCGATCAGTGACTTCTGGCAATACTATGAGCCCATCAGGGAGAACATGCCCAAGAACTGTTCCGCTGACGTCGAAGCCGTCATCAACTACGTTGACGAGGTATTTTTCGGATCCAACACTACTGCACAACAAGAACTTCAGGAACTGTTCGGCTTTTCGACAAATTTAGAAGTCGCCCAGGCTTGTACGTTTTATCAACCAGTGTATTTTCGGTCTTATCTTGATGCCTTTGTAGTAAGATGGGACCTGTGGACATGGCAAGATATGCAGCCCAATACTGGCGCTGGTGCCGCCTTCTATCAATTCTGTGATGCATTGGAAGTTAAGGGTGATGTTGTGGCTTCCGCAGATGGCTGGGGATTGGATAACGCACTCAAGGCATGGGGGTTGCATTTCAGAAGTACTGCGTCGATTTCGTCCAAGAAACTTGGTCTGTTGCGCCAGCTGCTTTTCCCGTATTTGACCATGCTCATATTACTCATGAATCAGATTGTGGTGAAAACAGGCAAGCCTCTTCGCTTTGAGGGAGATCTGAGTGACTGATGAATTCAACGAGTAGTGATTGTATTAACAGCGTCACTCGCACTCCTCCTTCTCCCACAGGTGTTCCTCCAAACCGAAAGGACCTGCATCCTCGGAAGTTGAATACCCGGGACGACTATCCTGTCGACGATGCATCTCGTTCATGGTTCTGGTTGGTGTACGTCGGCATCCTAGTTGCACACTTCATCCTTGTGTTGACAAAGCTTGCAGATGCAACGAGGTCGGCTTCACCTTGGTAAGCGTATTCCAGTGTTTTCCATTTTGCTTGCGAACATCAACATTTAGGACGGACCGCCCGTCGGACAAGGGGGAATAGTCTCTCGTTTGAATGTTTGGCAGGATAACATGGTCAGTGCCTGAGTGTCAGTTTTGTCCGTAGACTGATCTTATCACAGCGTGATTGCATGAGCACATTCCCTGAAGCCTTCGCGGAACTCCCGATCCCAAATGTAAACAGAACTCTGTCTCTGTATGGGGGATGGAGTGTCAATAATACTCGACTATTCTTTGCGAACGGTAAACGTAAGCCTCTAATCTGTTCTGGTTATCTCGAAGGTTGAATAAGTCCTCCGCAGAGGACCCATGGCGCGAAGCTACAGTCTCAGCGGTTAATAGTACTGCCGTGAGCACCGACATCCAGCCCATCAGGATATCGAATGGCTTTCACGCCTCAGATTTGGTGATGAGGCTAGCGGCGCCCGATCCCACGATTGTCGCAGTGCAGGACGCGTTTATCGCGTACGTGGAATCATGGTTGAAGGATTTTGGACCTTCGTAGACTCCGAGAAAGCACTCATGATGGTCAGTTTTTTTAATGATATTATTTTTTCCCCTTCTGCCGGTTTAGTGAATGCGTCATAGCATAAGTGTTACTATAACAGAATACAAATACCCTCTTGCTCCGCCTTGTGTCTATTCTCCTTTCAGGATAGCTCTGCGAGGACGAATATTCGAATTGCTCATATAATCACCGCCATACCCGGAGGATGATATGTTCAGCATCGAGCGCACGGAAGAGAGTATCCTAGATCCCTGGTGTATAGGGTGCCGTGACATAGCAATGCAGATGTGTTGACAGTCCACTTGGAACAAGGATATCGAATCCTGTTGATAGGCAGTACGTAGAACACACAGGAAGTCACAGCTGGATTCCCCAGCACGGTGGTGTTCCCAGAATGCTCGATAAGTTTGCTTTGCCTTATGGCCGTGCAGCGAAGCTTCGAACTCTGAGCCATCAGAGGAAGAGGAGGAAGAAAGATGTCTACAACTCCGAAGTCCTGCCTCTAGTTGATTCGAAGGCTGATACGGGGATTAGGGTTATGTAGCCTTCTGCAAAGAACCATAATGCCGTGGCTTTTAGATAAAATGACATTCCACAAATCAAACTACCCCACGGCAAAGTTCTGTGAAGTCCTACCCGTTCATCTGGAATTGGACGACCCGGACTGGCGAGGGCGTACTCCCTGAGCTTGATTCCTGGTATAGCACAGCCAACGTCCCCCGCCCACTACTCACCAGTGCCCCTCGATCAATTGTCACCTCCCCAAACGCATTCAGACCCTGTGCCGACCCATCATATACCAAACTCCAATCTGTCCACCCGCTAGCCTTGCTCGCCGTTACGACACGCACGTACGGTAGCACCACGTATACATTATCTGAGGCGTCAAGAGCGATCTGCGAGCGCCCCACGGCGCCGAGAGGGAAGGGTATCTCGGTTTTGATGAACGTTCCGTTGGCAGCTTGGTAGATGTGGAATGGGTATCCGTGGGCTATACGATCGGTTTCGTAGTTTGTGACACATTGAGTGAAACGACCTGAGGTTTGCATTAGAGCTACGTAGGTACAGCGCGAGCAACGAGCGCACCTGGGACGTATGATATAATAACGTGTATCCGTCCTTGAGAATCAACGTCCTGCGATTCTTGGTTCATCAAACCATGGTTGGCATCTAATGAATCGATAACGATCCCGCTAGAGCTGACGGACATCGGTGAACTTCCAGATGTACCGATATGGGCGCCCGCGGCATTGTACCAGGTTCTGCCTGGACAACACCCCATCAGATTCATCCATCAGAAGTGCACAACGAAAAAGCTTACCTTTATCATCAGAATAGAAGAACGTCGTATCATGGTTTGTCAACCCCCCACTGTTACACGAAACACTTCCACTATTCTCCCTCCACGTCCCGGTGATGTAGAAGCGACTCCCTCTATACGTCGCCCCATGAATATAAAGGTTCCTCGCACTACTCGTCGCTCCATTATCTGCCGTATACGTCCCCGAACCACTAGCCCACAGCCCAACGTTCGTCCAGGTACCACTCTGATACTCGGCGAGTTGCGTATTCCCATTGCCCGAAACCCCTGATCGATAGACAAACTGAAGCAGGTTATCCGGAGTGACGACAAACTGAGGATATGTGACTGTGCTGCCCACGTTGAGACTTCCTATCGTGTTGGTGATGGTACCAAAGAGATTTGTAGTCCAGCTCACGCTCGAACCTGCCACTCCCGAAGACGTTTTGGTGTAGTACACTGCGCTGCTGTGACAATCCATGGCGACGTGGATCACCCCGTCTGCAGGGGAGACACCCAGTGCAACGACGTTGTGGCTGTCATTGGTGCTGAGGGTGTGCGGGAGCGCAAGGGTCTGCCAGCTCCCACCAGAGGTGGTTCGTCGCCCAAGTATGACAGAACGGTTGGAGGTATACCAGCCGGCATACTGGTATCCCTCATATGTGAGCAGCCCGGAAAGCTGGAACGAGTTAACGTTCACCAGACCATCGTAAGAGACAAAGTAGATGCCCGACGACGAGAGGAGAGTGTTGGAGAGAACAGAGACTCCGGGCGCGGCGCACGAGGTGGCGAAAAGGAGACAGAAAAGTAGAAGTAAAGGAAGCATTGTGGCTTGTTGTAGTTGTCATCTGGACATGATTTATATGTAGCGAATAGAATGCCTTGTGATCGCGGAAGAATGAGATGAACGCATGAATCCCGGGAGTTACAACCCATGAGGGTGCAGATGAGCATCTGACGGTCCGAGTTTTGGAAGTGTCGGTTCCGTGCGACCGCCTCATCTGATGTACTAAGATCATCACTGATGCGGAAGCAAATTGATATGAGATCATCCAACTCTATAGCACGAGGATTAGCCGGAGTCATATCATAGAGAAGAAATGTGCGAACAGCGTCTCACCATATAACTAGGAAGTTTCATTAATAAGTTTTTGGCCCGTGCCCGGTAATATCATGGGTGTTGGTGTTGTCAACGGTACAAAGGCACAATAACGCTCGTACTGTTGTGATCACCTTGGGTGCGTTGCGCGGAACAGAGACTCTACGCAAGATACACAGAACACAACGGACCATACAAGCTTGAATCTGAGAGCAGGAGTATGGTGGTGTTTTAGAGACAAAATTAATTATGTATTTTTTTTTGTGGCTATTCCGAGTATTTCGAGGTAATTGTAGGTATTTCCAGGTAGTTGTAAGTATTTCAAGGTATTATCAGGTATTATCAGGTATGTCGAAGTAATGCAAACTCCGGCAATCAATACTTTGACCAATTTCGGTAGCGTACTTCTAAATACTTCTACCTGCTTTTACTTGGCATTACCGAATTTTTGACGATCCGAGAAGCCTGTCACTCTGCGGTTTCCAGGGTCCAAACCCATATTTCTGATGTGACCTGTTACCAATAGACGGCACTACGGCATTCCAGCAGTATGCTCTGATTATGACACTATTAACATCTCCTGCTCCCAGTATTTATGCTATAGTTGTAGGATTCGAGCCCTCACCGATCGGTGAACCCTGAGGACCCCGGAACAGTCCTTCCATTTCGGGCCTATGCCAATGTTCCCACGGGAATGTGAAGTATTTCCCGGTATTCTTAAGTAGTGCACTATCTCAAGCTCTCGCTTATGGCATTCTAAGTCCGTACCTGTCATTACTTACGTTTACCTTGCTTTACCTCTGATTACTTACAAATCCTTCATAATACCTGCATTTACCTGTGAATACTTACTCCAAGGCGAAAAAATTGAAAAATATGTGATTTTGTCTCTAACCCACCACGATACAGGAGGGCTATGCGCGTTGCATCGACCTGTGGGCATAACGCATCTTCCATGCCCAGAGCCGTGTTATATGAAGAATTCGGTGGCGAAATGACTGGAATTCCCTCAGTACGTCGATAAAAAGATGCCGACCATGTAAGCCTTTCTAAGCGGAGTGGTGGACTACACGCTTAGATGATATGGGGTGGTCCGAAGTGATGAAGGAGAAGGACAGATACGTCATAGGTCCTTCGAAGAGGCATTGAAGTCTTCACAACCTGTGGAGAAATTGAGGGAAGGCAGGGCGACTAGCAGCACCACCCACCAACGGAGAATCTACTAGTTGCGATCCACACCACCTCGATACACTAGCACAATATCGAAATACGACAAGGTGTGATGAACGTACGACGTTTTGAAGGTAAAGATAAGAAACTGGTGTGCGGAGGTGCTGGATGCGAGGAAAGTATTGCGAAGGACATTGATCGCTCAAAGTAGGCAATAAAAAATATTCTGTCCATTCCGTTCGATGACCCTTCGTTCCTGTCTTCCGGCGCAATTGGAGACTCTTCCGAGGAGATTAGGGCGGACAGGTATCGAGTGTTCGTTGGATAGTGTAGAGGGGAGTTTCGCTTACGGGGCGAATGGGTTCATCTGGCACAGGCGAGAAGAGTACCGTCGGGACAGGTGAGCGTGGACCTGCAGTATAGGCATTGTATACTTCATCGACCAGTCATTTGTCACTGCTTGTACGGCGAGGTGGTATATTATACTTGTGAGTCGCGGACTGCCGAGTGAATGCCCTCCTCGTCGCAGTAGTGATAATCGTCATGATATGAGCGCGACGAATCGCCTGAAAGCTTCAGATACGATTTGTCGTCCTTCAGTGACCTTGCCGCTGCGCGAGAGAAATGACGTGAAGAAGTGGTGAGATGATGGCTCGGGTAATACGGTCACTGTCTTGGTGCGTCCTTAGGACAAGAGCGAAGGCTGATGAGTAGGATAAATGGACTACAGACTCCGTCTGTGAATGAGTTTGGTAGAAGCCTGCCTCGCTGTGGCATAATGGCTGTGTTTGTGCAGCTTCAAGAGTATTCCGCGGCTACGCTTTGTCTCACTTCGTGATTCGCTAAGAAAGGTCAGTTTTGGAAGTGAGAGAGGCTGAAGTTGGCATACCAAAACAGACTACGGATATATGCGTCGGAAACGCGATGAAAACTTCTTGACTGAAGGATGACCCAGATTAGCCGTAACAAGTATCCTAGTAACAAAATGAGGTGCTGAGTGCGTTACTCGGTAATAAAAGTCGCAGCATCGCTGTGGAAGGTCCCCGTCAATCGAAACAAGTCAAGTAAAGTTATCAGAAGCAATACATACTATGATAGGCGATGTAGCGCTCAGTCGAAGGGCACTATTCTGGGCATATGCAGTAGCCGTGGCTGTGAATAGAACAGGGGGTCGATCAGAAGGCTAAAGAAAGGCATTGCTGAACATACTTTAGATCTATTTCTCTGCTTTTCTCCACGCTACTCCCAAGCCATTATTTGACATAGAGTTTCTGCTGCTGCTGTTGCGTGCTGACGCGAATCAGCTACAACTCGAAAACGAGCCCACAAGTTTCGTCCAAATTCCATGCCAGTATCCTCAGGTTCTTCGTCTTCTTCATCCGTCGAGGCCTAGGTGCGGTTCTTAGTCCAGCACTCGGCGACATCGCTACGAAGAAAATACATTTCGCGAAGGAACACAGAGACGATCAATCATTGATAGAGCTATCGGGATTTTTCATGGGGTGCTGGCGCGGCGACGATGCTCAGCAGTAATGGTAATGATGGTGGTTTAAGGTCAAGTTGCTTGTTCAAAACTTTGACAAATAATGGGCGGCCCGGTGGTCTGCATTTGCTCCATCCAACAAATATTTGGATGGTCTCGGCACATCCGGTAGGGTGGTTGGTTGGCTCGCTACTTGGTTGGTTGTCCGCGGAGGGGTTGAAAGAAAATTTTCACGCAGACTTTTGGTTGTCTATATAGCACGAAAAGTAACATTTGTATATAACGTCTAAATAAAGAGCGCTCTGAACGAAACTTGCGCAAAACCTGCATGGGATGCCGAACGATGCCGGAGATTTGTCCGAGAAGAGCATCGTGATTCCTAACCAGATAATACTTAATATGGTTAGAAGAAATCACGTGTGTGGTTGGTTGGTCCGTCGGCCTGAAATAAATTGAGACCTTACGTGCAAAATGTTTTCTGGCGAGTCCCCTTGCATTCAGCGAAAACTTGCGCTTTCTTCTCATCCGTCGTACCGTCATGACAATGAATTTCACTGCATTGAGTCCATCACTTTGACATGTTGACCTGAGGGATATACATTACGATACAGCGGCTCAAACTCGTCTTCGTTGCGGTACCTATACTTTCTGCCAGCCCACGACGTCGCTTCGACATACGTGTCCCTTCCGACGCTTTATTGGCTCTTTGTTTTGTGGCTCTGAGGGCCCAAGAACTGCTGTCATCTGCTGGAAACTTGAAATAGACGACACCGGCGTTTTCTCGGTGTTTTTCTTTCGTGGTCGACCCCTTCTACTGTTCTTCTGGTGCTGCGCTGTCTATATTGAATAT
The DNA here is from genome assembly GCA_030435615.1 of Armillaria luteobubalina. Taxonomy (NCBI): domain Eukaryota; kingdom Fungi; phylum Basidiomycota; class Agaricomycetes; order Agaricales; family Physalacriaceae; genus Armillaria; species Armillaria luteobubalina. The sequence goes on from JAUEPU010000069.1 coordinate 118,734, forward strand.
AAGGTCTCACTATTGCTTTCGTTTTGCTCCCGCACTGCTTCTGTTGTTTGGGTGCGAGGTTCTCGTCAGCCTGGCTCGCCTACATTTGTCCAGTCCTCTCACCTCATGTACGTGGTACCACACGAACAAGAACACTTAATTGATACCTTCTTGGAGAGACATGATTCCCTCATATTTCCTCATACGCACTAGAAATTACGACGGAGCCAGGCCACTGGCCGAGCCAATATCGTGACACTGTCTTATCGCGAATCTTCAGATCCATTTTCCAGGGTAAAATTCATTTCTTGATTCCGAGATACCATGATATTGAATTCAATATTCCCAGACCCATTCGGTGAGAAACAGACCCCGTCTCTGGCCCTGATGGTATGATAGTTCCTGATAAGAATTCTCTCGCCCTTGCTCGCTAAAATCTCTCGTTTGATTGGCTGAAGCTGGAAACGGATATCGTCTCCCTAAGGCTATGGTTCGTATGTGTCTATTCCATTCTCAATAAACGTACTGCCACCGTTTCCAGTGCAACCTACTTGACAGGCTGTTTGCTCAACAGCTATCCCCACAAAGTCCCCACCCCCTGCGCCGTGAATACCTTACCGCAGCTCATTGCTCCTTCTGGACGAGCTAATCGATTCTTAACCTGCAGGTTCGTCAGTCTCTTGGCTGCGGTCGTTTATCTCTGTGGACGCATGGTCCGATCAGGGAATAATCAATCTACCTTGTGCTTCTTTCATTGTAAGCTATCACTGAGTCGGCCATTCGTACTTGACACGATGCATAATCATCATGGATGTCTGTTAAACAGGTATCCATACACCTGTTGATAGCTATCCGACACCGGTGACCGAAGCTATTCTGAACTGTACTTAGAGCGGCGTTCATCAAGGGACACGCAATGGACTCTATACGGGCTCATGTACTATGAGAAACCTTGTCCGTTTGAATTCCCCGACCACTAGTGCCAGTTTCAGGTCCCAAAACCCATCTTCAAATACAGCTGTGTTAGCTCGCAGGCGGCACTTACTTATCTCTGGTATGTAAATGACCTCGCTTCTTATCTCATACTCTAACCTAATTGATTAGACCATTGGATGATGCACCGCCACACACCGCAGGAATGATCCGCCGAGGCTCTGATAACGAAAGCCAGCGAGCACAAGTTCTTCCTATTTAAACATCCATGTGCATCTTTTTACGTCCATTCTCCGCCCCCTCTTCTCTCTTTCAGCTATGTCCGCCAACTCTCGAGAGGCTAAAGCCTCTGAGTATGGCACCGAGAAAGACGTCGAAGTCGTGGCATACAACACGGCCGAAGACCATGATATCATCGACTTCGAGGAGAAGAAGGATCTCAAGTACGTTTTCTTCAAATCCCTCGCGTTGCGCTACTGATATCTGTTCTTCAGGCGGGGTCTAGGACAGAGACATATCCAGTAAGTTCCTCGACAACTATTACCGTATAATCCTTATCTCTTTCAGAATGATTGCGCTCGCTGGGACAATAGGAACAGGTCTGTTCCTTGGATCTGGCAAGGCCATCGCTCGAGGAGGTCCAGTGGGTGCATTGCTAGGTAAAGAACATCACCTCTTCTCCCTTATCGATGACCAACACACGTCTAGGCTACGCCTTCGTCGGTGTACTCGTATCATGCGTCGTATTCTGCCAAGCCGAACTAGCTGCCCTTGTTCCCCTCTCCGGGGCCATCGTCCGTCACGCCGAGTACTTCTTCGACCCGGCGTTGTCCTTCGCGATGGGTTGGAATTACGTGTATTCGAACTGCGTCAGTCTCCCCGCAGAGATCACAGCTGGTGCAGTCCTCATACAGTTCTGGTCGTCCATAAGTAATGGGCTATGGATCACCCTACTTGGAATCCTGCTCATCATTTCGAACTTGCTCTTCGTTCGTGTGTATGGAGAACTAGAGTTCGGTTTTGCCATTCTGAAAATCATGTTGGTGGTGGGGCTGATCATCATGGTAGGCAATCTGTTGATAGGATGAATTGCAACGCTAAGTCTATCATCTCCAGGGTCTTGTCATTGACTTAGGTATTCTTATCACCACTTAACCCCGTCGATATTTTTCATTTCCGTCTCTCTAGGTGGCGGTCCTGATCATCACAGATACGGCTTTCAATACTGGCGAAATCCCGTACGTCCCTATTACTACCTACCCGCTAAAAAAGTCCTCACCGAATCCTTCGTCCCAGGGACCATTCGTCCAATATCTCAAAATCGAAGGCTCCCTCGGGCGCTTCCTCGGCTTCTGGACGACCTTTTCCAACGCCGCCTACTCCTACTCTGGCATCGAAACCGTCGCCAACGCTGCCGCCGAAACACAGAACCCCCGCCGAAACATCCCTCTCGCCGCAAAGCGCGTCTTCTGGCGGGTCCTCATCTTCTACGTCCTCGGTATCCTCATCGTCGGCTTGATCGTTCCCTCAAATGACTCGAACCTCCTCGGAGGGTCAGGCAACGCATCCCAATCCCCATTCGTCATCGCCGCGAAGCGAGCGGGTATTTCTGTCGTTCCGCATATCATTAATGCCATCGTCCTGACGTCAGCGTGGTCTGCGGGGAACTCAGTCATGCTTAATGGCTCGCGGAATTTGTACGGTATCGCGCGGGAAGGACACGCACCGAAGATCTTTCTCCGTGTCAATAGGTTTGGTGTACCGTATGTGGCTGTAAGCTTCTTGGCGGCGTTCATGGCTCTAGCGTACATGACGCTGCAGGATAGTGCCTCTACAGTCTTTGGTTGGTTCCAGGCGCGTATCGTACTAGTTAGTTCGTATTTTGAGACTTATCGTTGTGATATTAGGACCTCGTTTCTGCTGCCGCTATCGTGCACTGTGAGTGCCTTCACCTAGCTTCTAGCTATCACTTCATCTGATCTCACCGTGTTCCAGGGATCATTATATGTCTCGTGTATCTTCGTTTCTATTACGGTATGAAGAAACAAGGTATCTCTCGAGATGAGCTCCCGTGGAAATCACCTTTCCAACCATACGCCGCCTGGCTCGGCCTGCTCGCTTTCTGCCTCATTCTTCTCACCGGCGGATATGCCGTATTCATTCACAACAAATGGGATACGGAAACGTTCTTCTCATCCTATTTCAACATCCCTCTCATCTTCGTGCTCTACTTTGGCCACAAGCTTATCACCAAGTCGAAGTTGGTGCCGTTAGATGAAATGCCTATTCGTAAATACATCGAGATTGCGAACCAAAATCCCGAACCTCCTGCGAAACCTGTAAAGGGCTTGAAGAGGCTGAATTTGTTATGGAGCTGATTGGGTTTACTTTCGAGTTTGTATAGTACGGGCTCAACGACGTTTATGACAATTCTATTCACGGCATGTATAATGGTCAGTCTTTAGTTGGCAGGCGTAGTGCTGGCGCTATACTCTGTATTCATATTGCGGTTAGGCTGAGAACTACGAGTTGCTTAGGGTCGCTATTGAGAGCCGGTTCAACATGCAATCAACATGTGTTCACGTTCGCAGAGCGTCTCGCGGAGTTTGAGATCGGAACTCCATCACGCTCAGCCGAAACGGCTTGATGTTGGTCGCACTAGACTGAGTTTAAGAAATATGCCATGCCGGATATGCCGATGTAACTTGTCACCATGTGCAATCAAAGATCACTGGCGTCAAAGAACCACCATCTCAGAATCGTCGTTTGCCGTTCTCTCGTCTAAAGTGTCATAATTGTAGCGGGACTCGTATTATCCTTAACGATCTTGTGTTTCCACTTCGATTTAATACTTTGGCAAGGAACGACTGTTGAAAAATCGGATTTGCAGTAAGATTTGTTTGTACATTGCCGACTGAAGCACAGACTGACACGAATCGTCTCAGAAAATGCCATGTTATTACGGCCATTGCGTTATAGAGTCTCTACCAGACCAGTACGCTCTACGTTCCGCTCGCGTAGCTGAGCTCTTGCGGCAGAACGGCCTACCATTGGATGAAGAGAAGCCTGCGCTACTCGCTGCTATTGCAGACGGACCAGGAAGACTTGCAGAGCTTGACAAGATTATTGCTAAAACTCAGCAGGTGTTGGGAGCACTCCTGGGTGAAAGGGAGATGGTAAAAGTTCAGCTCGCAGATGCAAAAATGCTGCTCCACCCTCTTCGCTCACTTTCGGATTACATATTCCACGAGATATTTTCGTGGTGGGGCCAGGAGAATTATGCGTTTGCGTGGTGCGTTTATGCGTTCTCGTGCGTTTCGTGCGTTGGGGAATTGTGCATTTGATGCGTTTTGTGCGTTTTCAGTCTGACTAGTAGTGAAATTAAACTGCTGTAGAGGCATTTCGAGCCAACAACAATCATGTATATATATCATAACTCACATTATAATGTCATTGGTCCTTGTAGCATTCATTCGGACCTCAGAAAATGCCCTGGATGTTGTTCTGTAAGGATAAGTCAGCACGTGTCTTGAACGCATCTCGCATAACAAGTCAAGATATAAAATGCATCTCACAAATCTTCTCGCATGCGTTGTCGAACACAACGCACGCGTTGGGACAAAAAACGCATGCGTTCAAGATCAAACGCATCCACGCAGGTGACTGTGACCTATTTGTGACACATGCATTCGGTGCGTTAGCGTGCGTTCAAATGTAGTTCAACCATATAATCGTGTCTCTTATTACTTCTGGCTTATAGAAGATCATTCTACTTGTTACCGCTAGAATCACCCAGAAAAACAGTCTATTTGAACAGGGGCATCTTCTATATTTGACATCAGTACTCTAAGTTTTCTTATTTCGGGCTCGCTTGGCTGGGTGTCCAAGCACTTTTGCACTACCATCCTGAAGCGAATTTTCTGCAGTTCCAGGCTCCGAAACTTCCTTATGCTTCCTGGATATCATCCAAGTCTTTGGTACTGGCCCATGTGCTCGCTTCTTCACATTGTCTTCTTCTTCTCTTGCTCGGAACCGCTCCTGCCGTTCACCTTCATCGAAATCTGGCCCAGGCTTTAAGAGGAACTCTTCAGGATCCTCGTTCTCATGGACTTCATCAGCATGCAGAAAATTTCCGAGCTATAAATTAGATTAATACATGGTTCATTCAACTTTGCAAGTATAAAATAATACGACATAATTTGAACCAAAATTGTATTTCAAGAGAGTAATTAAGACCTAGTAAGAAAGAATAAGAATAGGAGTGAAAAACAATGATGGGGCGAACTTACAAAGGTCAATGTACGTTCCTCATTGGGAAGCTTCATTTTTGTAGGGAACGTGTAGTCATATCGGCTGTGGCAACGCCTAGCAACAGAAATTATAATAACAAGAAAAAAATACAAGAAAACGCACCTCTGTCACGCACGCAAACGCATCAAACGCAGCCACGCGTTTTTTTCCCACGCATGCCCAAAAACGCACACGCACTCGAATTAACGCACACGCATGTCGATTTAACGCACACGCACCGAACGCACGAACGCAAACGCACACGCAAAATTCACCGTGCCCTTCGTGGTGTGTATACGACTGGGGAGATATCAGAACATCGACCGGGTATCTGTCTGCAGAGTCCCTAGATCCCAAGAGACCTCCTTGGACTTTGACCCGCGTTAGCAACAGATGGCGTGATGTCGCCCTATCTTCTCCCCGGTTATGGTCCACAATTATATTCGATTTATGCCAGTACTCGGAGCTCAAAATTACCAATAGGACATGCTTATTCAGGCTCAGCACCCAGCTCGCGCGCGCCAGAGAGTGCGATCTCACTGTCCTCATTCGCAGCAACTCTTCTTCTGACTTGTACGACCATCCTGCGTTCGCTCTTCTCGAGGCTAGTGCACACCGATGGAAATACCTCTACTCTAACGTGCCACCTTGTTCCTTGGCAGCGTTTTCGGGTAACGCATTTCCTCGTTTGTGCCACCTGATTGTGAGAGTCAAGGTTGGGTCAAATTCCCAACAACGAGACATGATTGTCGATACATTTGAGTCTGCCCTCTCCCTCCAAACGTTCCATACAAGAACGGATGCGGATCCATGTCGTATTTTGCGTCTCCCTTGGTCCAGTTTGACTTCGTACGCATGCGCGGATGCTTCCAGCACATATAACTGGGCTGTCATGGGGAGACTCACGTCTGTCCGTGACCTATTTTTATATTTTAGAGACTCTACGGCCTCTCCAGATGCTCCTATCCAAATGCCATCCATATGCAGTGTTACCATGGAAGAGATGGAGAAGTCCAGCAGCGGAACCATATCTCGCGTATTCGACTCACTCGTTCTCTCATCACTCACTTCCTTGAGCATTGAATTTCCCAAAAATCGTGTTGTTCACCTCCCCAAATCTGCTGCATCTCTCACCTATCTTTCAAAACTTAGCGTCCACTGTGATTTCCTTCATGATCAAGAAAACGTGACAAATTTCATTGAGTTTCTTCACACCACCGCTCGAATTGAGGACCTTCGTCTCGGTGCACGCACCCTTTCCGATAGTCTCCTTATTGGAATGACTATTGTGGCCGATCGAAGCCACGTTCTGCCCAGCTTGCGTATACTCCGATTTTCTCCAGGCCATCTTACCTTGAACGTCGTCTCGTTCTTTTGTATGTTGGAGTCCAGATACAAAAGCGACGCGGGGACTGGAAAAATCAAAAAGGAGCCGTGCGACGTGGATGTCAACAGTGACGAAGATTACGCTGCGGATCACCCACCTCCGCGTGTTTTGTTGCAGGAACTTCATTTCAAACGCGGTTCCAAGCCCTCCTTCGACAAGGCGGAAGACATCATGCGTTGGGATGAGATATGTGATAAGCTGAAAGTTATTTACGATTGAAGGTAGAGAATTCGGCGAATTTCACGTTTTGAACGTTTACAAAGACCCCGGAAAGGTTTTGTCGGGCGAGACTTCTGACTTTCCATAACCTACAAGAACAGTATTTTTCTCGGTGTTCTTTACAGTTGTTTTTTTCCGATGCATGATTAATGAGCAATAAATGGAGATCTACTAGGGTGATATATCGGTCTATGAAGATTTGTAAATGTGAAAGGCAAGGGCAAAGGCCCAGGGATCACGTACAGATCGATCACCATCAAAGTGGCGCCCATGTCGGGAATCTCGATTCTCTCTTCTCTGTCGTGCCCTCAATACTGTTTGGTGTCCTGTCCAACGGCAGCCCAACTCACAATGGAAGACGGATCTAGGAAAACGCGGTGTCCCGCTCCTCGCCTACCGCTTTGGTGCCAGCTTCCAAGGTCCTTTATGTAGACTGGTTCATGGCGACCTAGGCGCAACCTCGCGGTGCCTTCCCACTCCTGCTCGCTTCCGTAAATTCTGGTCAGGCTATGTACCCGAGATGTCGGACAGCATATATTAGTCCGCGGAGGAAATAAGGCGTCAAACGGCCAGATTTCCACCTGACCCTACCTGACCGTGCGTGAAGAGCATTGGTCCATGGTATAGGGTGGAAGAGCTCGACATTCAGAGATTTGGAAAACCCTGAAACACGTCAATTACTGTGCTTGACTACGCAGGAAGACAGTTTCTTTGTTTTTCCTCGGTTGTTCAGCAGAAGGCGTCGGCCATGGAAGCTCGCTCTCCGCTCTTATCGATCCGGTTATCTTTCTGGTAAGTACACGGATGCAATCAGTGACTGATGGATTCAGACACATGCGACACGGAGCTGTGTCTGGTCCTGTATCCCCGGTGAATTTCGTTTGATCGTTGACTTCCACTCGACCTATCCCCGACATTGCAGGGCGATGTGGTGAATTAAAGTTTCCAAACTTACCTTGTCTCCCGAATTCGGATTGATTTCCCTGCAGGCCCCGATTCTGGAGGCTGTGAAGGCTCAGAGTGGTCGCCAAATCCATCGTTAATTGATCTTGAGTCGAAGCATACTTTGGACAAAAACAGACGCCACATATGATTTTCCAGGATTACTTTGCTCCTATATTTGGCATCCCTCGCCTCACATTCTTGTTCCTTATTCCAGTCTTCTTGTATTTCCCTCTTTCTTCGACTTCTCGAACACCCCCTTACCCAGACACGGTAGTAATTACTCTTTGTGACCAGGTTCAATAAAACTAACGTGTTACGCACTTCTACAAAGTTCAAACCTTATAGTTTCTCGGTGGCTGAATTAGGATATACATTGGGAATTTAAGCCTCGCCGCTGGGCGCGCAGAGTCATTTTTCCACTTGCTTTCGTACCCCCAACTACTGTCCTATTCCGCCCGTATCATGCCTGTGAGTTACCTCCACTGTCGTCCGGGGTCTGATATCATAACATTATTTACTTCACAGGGCGTCGCTTCTGCTTTCCGCCCACACCCATGCCCTGAGCGCAAGTGTAAGAAATCATTCACGAAGAAGTATGACTTAATGCGCCACGGAATACTTCACCTGGGGAAGAAGGAAAAGGAGGCCCTGTACCTATATTTTTCTCTCCTTTCGTTTCTCGAGAGCGCTGATTTCCCCGGACAGCATGCATCGCTGCACATTCCCCGGCTGTAAGACTACGTGTCTGCAGCTCTCGAATCTGATAACCCACATGAACAAAATGCAGTGAGGTCCTCTGCAATACCTCATTTTTCATTAACTAACTGCTCACTTTCAGCTACAACATAAAAAACAAGACGTGTTCTCTCTGTACCTTCAAAACGGCGGACTCCTCGGAACTTACGCGACACAAGATAGGCCAGCATGGGTACGAACCTAAGGAACGGCTCGTCCGACAAACCGGCAACGAAACAGACGAGAACGAGGACAAAGCGGAAAGCGTCGGCATGGCCTCGCCTGAATCTCCTCGCAGTGTCACTAGCTTAGGGATGGAACTCGACACTCCACCACTCGAGAACCACAGCGTCGGCGTCGACATGGCCGTCGTTCCTGTCTCTGCACCCACCCCCGCCTCCATGGGAGTTTGTCGCCTGACGCCCTCTACTCCGCCACCCGGCTTGGCGCCCGCACCTCTCTACGTCGCGTCTCCTCCAAGTGACAACGACTCGGATATGCTGCCACCGCATTCGCCCTCCCCTCTAAGTGACTACCGATCGATGTCGTATAGAGTCCCGCCCATGGAGACGCGTCCAACAGACCAGGCATGTTATTTGCCGTCCCCTCCACGCAGCCCGAGTCCACACACTTCTGCCACTTCGTTGCTCGGTCTTCCCGCAGAGCTTTTTATCACGGGACCAAGGGACTGTCAACTCCCTCGAATCATGTCCTACGTTGATTAAGGTCTTGACCCTCAAGTTGAGCGTATGAGCCAATGAAGATGTCAGTGTCCCTGCCGACGGTGGACGTTTTTTTCTTTCATTTTTTTTGTCTCTCCCAAATACACGTCTCTCTTTTGTTATCATCTCGCATGTTTTTCACTCTCACTATCTTGTTTTCCCCGTCTACGTATTGCTCTCGAGTTTGGTATCATTGCTTTTAGTCATACTCCCCTTGTATGTATTTACCCGTGATAGAGCTGGAATAAGACACGTATTATTACCCACATCGATGCCTCGAAATTATTTTCATATCATCTGCTATTGGACGTATGTCCTCAAAACAAGACGTCGCCGAATTGAACAGTCGCGAAATGACCGGTTGCCATTATTGCGAACACTGATTTGAGAGAAAACAGGTCGAAAATCTTCCAAAGATTGTGATCCGTCGCAGTACGCCAAAACATGCGCTTCGTCCTCCACTTCTGATAGGCAAAAGCGTCATGAACGGCGAGAACGAGGGACAGGTGGACAATGGCGCTCAGCCCATCGTAGGATCTCGACGGCAAGAATCACTCCGCAAAAAGTGAAATTTCGATACAGTATTGGTTGGTGAGAAATAGCGACGAGATTTTCTGGATTTCCTGATTTGGTTTTCTGGCGGAAGGATGTCAAGGGTTTGCGGAGACAACAAACTGCATCCAATAGTAGAGTTTCGGAACGTGTTTCAAAGGTCTGACATTTTCCCTGAAGTCCATTATTTCTGGAAGTCTAATTTATCGAGAGAACCTTCCGAGTTTCTAACTGAATTCCAGATACAGAATACTTACACAATCAGTATGTAAGAAATTTGAGGAGAAATGAAGCATTTCCTTGTGAATTTCTCTTCGTAAAGTACATAGCACTTCCTAGTACAGTTTCTGAGGTCCGGAAATTCACCGAAAAACTGAAAATTTCTCCCATCCTGAAACTGCGCCAGTTGATCGAATCTGCTACCATCAAAAAATATGACATTTTTGGACCTAGAAAGCGTGCCAGAAAATGTTACGTTAGGATGGTCAGAAATCACAAGAAAATGCATCATTTCTCCCCAAATTTCTTTCATACTGATTTTGTGAGTATTCTGTAGTATCCGGAAATCAGTCACAAATTTGAAAGGTTCTCTCCGTAAATTAGACTACCAGACATAGTGGACTTTAGGGAAATTTTTAGACCTTTGAACATGTTCCGAAACTCTACTATTGGATGCAGTTTGTTGTCTCCGCAAACCCTTGACATCCTTCCACCAGAAACCAAATCAGGAAATCCAGAAAATCTCGTCGCCATTTCTCACCAACCAATTTAACTCTTTTACGGAGTGAATGCGCGACGAAGTCAGAAATCGGATCAAGGCTTTTCCATGATCTGGAATAGTGTTGGATTTGCAACTTCAAGCTTATGCCGGAAGATTCCCAAACATTCGGCTTGGAAATTTATCACGATACTTGGATAATTTTGGGTACTTAATGTAGAATATTCTAATACTTTTGTAGTATTTACGGAGCTCGTTCCGAGCTCTAGTAGCTAGCAATTCAGTATATTACCTACTGCAAGCCTCCCACTGCATAGATTACAACAAATAGGTACATCCAGGTAGGAGGGGAAGGATGCCGCTGCCTCTACCCGATTTATCCGATTCTGTGACGCTTTGTGACCGATTTTTCAAACCTTCCCTTTCGAAGTTAGTAAGCATATCAATACCTTAGCTTCAACCACCATCCTCGTCGACCTAGTGCATTCTGCTCGGAGCTATACGTGATACCGACACCGCAAAACACGTATCCCGCCCTCTCTTGAATTCTCTTGAGTCGTATTTCTACTCGGCACGAAGCTCACGACCGAAATCCTGCGATATCTGTGAGTGTTGTTGACACTGTGAAAGAGCGTATATATTGACTATTTTCGAGGGGAACTGTGAACATGTCACAACCCTGCTCATTTTGCCATATAGTTGCAACGCCTGAGCCCCATGATCTCCGTTCGACCCGTGTTGCCGAGCTTTTGAGCCAGAATGGACCGCCGTTGGAAGCCGAAATGCCCTCTCTCCTGGCTGCCGTCAGGGATGCACCTGCTTCTCTTTCAGCAATAGATGAGAAAATCCAAGAGACACGAAAGGTGTTGGAAACGCTGTTACGGGAAAGGGAACGGATGTCATTATACGTTTCAGATGCTACGACGCTGCTGCAGCCGATTCGCGCGCTGTCGAATGAAATTTTCTATGAGATCTTCTCATGGTGCGTGTCTGACTGGCTGGACATCACGACGGAGCCTCAAGGACCCGAAGATTCTCTCGACCCACGACGCCCGCCTTGGACATTCACCTGTGTCAGTCGAAGGTGGCGAGACGTAGCTCTCTCTTTACCCCGTCTCTGGTCTACCGTCGTATTCGACACATATCGTTACAAGGAATTTCGTGTATCGCATAGGACCTGTCTTTATAGGCTTGGCCTCCAGCTCGAACGTTCTCGAAATTCTGATCTGTCCGTATCACTTCATTCCGGTTTTTCTCGTCCCATTTCAGAGCACCCTGCTTTTGTGTTGCTGGAGCTCAGCACGTGCAGATGGAAACGGTTGTATATGAACCTGCCGCCAAGCACGGTTGCGGCATTTTCAGGTAACGTGTTCTCTAGATTACGGGAGCTCGTTGTGAGGATCAAAGACACCACACCTTCCTCAGAGCGGCCTATTGTTGTGGATACATTCAGATCGGCATTTCACTTGCGAAGCTTTCAGTCTCGCGGTAACGCCTATCCATGTGCTGTCTTTCGTCTTCCCTGGTCCAATTTGACCGCCTATACTTGTGACGATTCCTCTGATAAACATAGCTGGACTGCGATGAAGAAATTGAAGTCGGCGAAACACTTATCTCTGTACTGTGCAAGTTCCAAGGCCGCTCCAAGCTCTCCCCTCACATTTCCAACAGTACAGGATCTCGTCGTAGAAGAAACACGATCCTCTCATTCTGGTACTATCGCTCATACCTTCAGACTCCTCGTACTTCCGTCACTTTCATATCTGACTCTCAACTTCCCTGACGATCGAATCGTTCACTTTCCCAAAATTGCTACGTCCTCCGCCCACTTGAAGACTCTTGATCTCGCTTGCAATTTTATCCACGACCCTCGAAATATCAGACATTTTCTCGATTTTCTCCGCGTCGTTGATCGAGTTGAGAACCTCTATCTCCGTACAACAACTCTCCCTGACGTCCTTCTGGTGGGATTGACCAAGAAATTTGATCAGGTCTTGTTATTGCCAACATTACGCAACCTTACATTTTCTCCAAAGTTTCCTTCAGTTAACACCAAATTGTTCTTCGATATGCTCGAATCCAGATGTAAAGGAACGTCAGAGACGATAAAGGAGGAGGGAACAGGTCCAATTTCCAGCACTTCTGAAAGCGACAAAGAGAACCCACCTCGACGTATGTTCTTGGAGAATGTTCGGTTCGCAAGCTGTAGTACGGTCCCTTTCGAAGCTGCCGAGGATGTCAAGCGGTGGAAGGACATATGTGATGGGCTCAAAATGGTATATGGGTCGACGTAGATTGGGTTTGTTGATCGTTGGATAGATGTTAGAATTTGTTACCTTTGCAACTTTAGAGCTGTCGCGGAATGTTTTCAACGTCTTTCGTATTTTCAGTACTGTACCACTGTATTATTTGTAAACGATTTTTTGCATATGAATTCCTGTAGTACCTCATGAAGAGTCTCTACTCCGCGCGACATACTCGAAAGCGTGATCCCAACGGGAAGAACCTTCATGGTCTCAGCACATGGATCGCTATGTCTGGATTGTGCCACGCGTGGCCGTTCGTTATTGGGACCTCGTGCCGGTAGCAACGCCAAATCACCATCGATGTCGATCTACTCTGCAGCCTAGTTAGTAAACGATGGCACATCTCAGAGGTTTAGCTATCCCGCCGCCTGCTCGTTGCCTGATGCAATGGCAGCAATATTTTTCAGCAGGTTTTTTTGTCTGGGTGTTGTATTCCAACATTTTTGTTTTAACATGTCTTGTCAGAACATCGTGGACGTCATTGCTCAGGCAGCAGTCAACAGATTTGACTTCACAGCCGCCTAGATCCAAGTCACGATGGGAAATCTTGGAAAGTACACATGGAGCTCCCACGGATCGACGAGCAATTGAAATTACAATTTAAATAGCACTAAACTGTATATATAAGAGGTGCTTGACTCACCATTGTCGTCCAACATTATGATTGATCCTGAACGCCTCCCTATACCATCAGCACTACCGTGCGGTGATTATAGCTACTCGACGCCAGTGGTTCGTACCCCAGACAGTGAGATAGCACCATCTCCACCACCTCTTCCTGTCCAGTCATGCGCAAGATCCCATGCTTTCCACCTCGCCATCGCCCAACATGACTCTGATCTCGCATCACATTTCATTACCTCTAGCCTGGCAACTCCATACACCCTCTCCTGCTACGGCAATACACCTCTCTTCACCGCAGTCCGTGCTCGAGACACCAAGATAGTGCGACTTCTCATCACTCAAAGGCGCAGACGTCAACGGGTGGAGCTCGCCTCGGTGCAGCGCTGCCAAGCCAAAGCATGAGGCACTCTACGAGTCTCGACATTATTGCAGGGCCAACAATCAAAACGAAGATATATTCTTGGTGATCCAGCGTGGCGAGCAGGTTTCGGACATGGAGCTCTTACTAGATAAAGGAATCATACTCCGTACTCCTCTCATGGAGGCCGCGTCAAGCGACGCAAAAAAAAATTAACCAATCTGAATTAACTTAGCGGAAGAGAGCCGTTATTAGCTATGCGATTGATCACTTACAAGCAGATGGAGTCAAGGTGAGGGAGGGAAAGCAGTATGTATGTGATAAATGTTGAGTTCGGCGCTGAGTACATCGTGGGAGAGAAGAAAAAGGCGCGCGACCACGCGCTGTCGCGAAACCTGATCTGCACCGCTCCGATCCTGCTCAGACTCTGACATTTCTTCAATGCTACAGGCTATCGTTTGTTTGATTTTCCCAACATTGAATCTCGGAAGCTTCGCGTAAAAAAAAGATAAGGTTCGCTTGTAGGTCTAGTCTAAGGAACAATGCACCAAGCTCTATTGGTCGGCGCTCATCACCGGCAGACAACGTAATCTCAGCCCGGCCGTCAACCTCTTATGTTGTGCAAATTCTTAGTCTATAGCCTCCTATAATGACATTTGTCGTTTATATTTTGCAAATAACTATCTTTTAAAGCACAGAAGGGAGTCAGTAACGCTCCAGTGGTAAAATCTTCACAGAACCCTCGCATAGACGCCTCTTGATGCCAAACTTCTTCAGATCAGGGTTGACTCAGGTCTGAATTTCAATCTGATTCCAGGGCGCCTTTCGCTTACAGCTTTAATCCTTGTCTGCGATGTTGCTCTCAGTGCCCAGCGAAATTCAGAGTAAGATTGCCTTTGAAGTGAGTACACAGGTTACGATACTAAAAGTAAAACACTAAGAAGTTCTCTGGTAGGCAGACCATCTAACGCGCGGGCGTCTTCGACGTACGTGTAAACTTCTCAATGATGTTGCCACACCTATCGTCTTCGGAGCGGTCTACATAGACCTATCTTGGACCCAACACTCCAGCTCATCTCTCGTCTTTCTCCAATCGCTTATCTCTGGTCAGAAATTGGCGCGATGCATCCGTCGTCTTACCCTCTTTCTGCCTGATCGCTCTAAGCGCAATCCTTCCCGTTTCACTACCCAAGCTCGAATCAAGAAGAGAGAGGATAGGCTTCATTCCTTCGATACGATGTTCCTTGAAGCGATTCCGTCGATGGTATCAATGAGATCGTTATTGTGAGTTTCTCAGAATTCGGTGCGCCCATTAACATTGATAATCTGTTTGACCGCAGTTGGAGGAGTAATGTGGACTCAGGACCAAGTTACGCTGAGCTGATGTTTGAACGATTCGGAGGACTGCCGCTGTTGTCTAGCCTAAAGATATACAGCTTGGGTGAATGGGACATCCCTTGGTATCCATTTCGTCACATTCGGGACATCAAGTATTGGGGAGATAGTGACAACGAGATCCTCGATTTCCTCACATACAATCCGAACATAGAAAGTATATATATCTATGTTCGATCCCGCCATGGCAATGGATCCACAAAGAGACAGTCGATCTTATCGATTTTCCGCCGCTGGCCTTCGAGAACCTACAGCACCGTGAAGACGCTAACATTATGCGGTGGAAAGTACAGTCGACTATGCGCACACGAAATTCCCACTCTTGTACCCCATTTGCGCTATCTGAAGAATCTATACACAGGTATCACTACATCCATACCCGATGAATTCTGGGACAGATTACGCAAGGAAGAAATACACTTAACGTCTCTCTCACATCGCCAGCGAGGTCTCGAGAGGGCGCTGCTATCATATCTTGTGTCCTTTTCAGGACTTCGTAAACTGACACTAGGCATACGGGGCCGGTCTACACCTGATGATCTCCAGGTGTCATACCTTCTCGCGAACGCCATCGCCTTACATTCTTGGTCCTTGACGAAAGTTCACATTAGGCCCAGCCGCAGCGGACCATGGTGCTTAGACCATCCTATGCTGGATGCCTTGGAACTTTGCCTCAGTCTGCAGTCACTGCATGTACATGCTGATGAAGCGGGAACTAGAGTGGACGCTGACAACGTAATTGTGTGTCTCCTACTTCATTCGGGAAACAATAGATTCGATAGCTGATTCTCCTGATAGGATAGAACACTACAGTGCGTCGTAACGCTGTGGCCAAACATCCAGAGCTTGGTAATACACGCAGTGTCTCAATCCTTCGGATTTGATGCGCTTCAAGCTACCGCTAGTCGCATCCATAAGCGTATTTTGGCTTTTCGTTTCGTGCCGCTGCCGCTGGAAAGACGGGCATTTCTCTTTTCATCAAATTTTGCGAGATATTCGACAAAGGTCCTGGATGAAAAGAATGGGACTCACGTGTTCAAGGTGGAAATTTTGAAGGATTGGGGGAGGAAAGATGCACGAAGGATATTGCGGAGGAAATACAAGTTCTGGGCTCGACACAAAGATATTAGTGATGATTGATGTGGCGTATTGTTAAATCCTGTCATATGGACATTCCCTTATCCCGAGTGTGTATTTAACTCTGTTTCTTTGATGCCAAGTCAAGAATTATTGCCTTCTTTCGTATCGATCAACGGGCGTCTAGATACAGCACGTGTACGACTTAAAATACAGCGCCTGATCTGGTTGGTTAACCTCCTACTACGATGTCTCTTCTAGCACTACCCCAAGAGCTGCTGGAGAAGATTGTTATTATCGTAAGTTAGAGTCCTGAACTTTCTATCGGCCCTTATCTTTCTTTGTAGACCGATCGTCGAGCGATCCGACTGACATGCCAAACCCTCTGCGAGATCGCTACACCCTTTGTTTTCGAACACATTTATATCGATTTAAGGAAGATTGAAGCGCATAAATCCCGCGCAATTCGTTTCCTCAAAGAGCTTTCACAGGGTCGACGATTGGCCAGATTCGTCCGATCTCTGTATTTCCTTACCTCCAGCGGCATCGACAAGCCCAAATTCAGTCTTCGGGATGCCTTTTTACTGTGGAAGAGCAAGGAACAATTTTACGAGATAATAGGGAAGCTTGTTTTAGCCGCTGTTCCGCAGATGCGAGGTTTGCAAGAGTTCCAGTGAGTATCAACTTCCTCTGGAGTTCATGAATATCCATTCACTGATTTAGTTGGAGGAAGCCCGATAGCTCACGGATGTGCTCAGAAATAACGGAGCAAATCATCTATTTGCTAGGCAATCATCCCCATCTCCATTTTGTTTCGATAGTAGCAGATGGAATTGATAACGACATTCCTTGCGCACCCTTCCATGGTTTGACCAGACTCAGGATTGACGGAGATGGTCCTCTTGATTACGTTCCTTCCATCATCGCCAACAGTCCTAATCTAGTCTCACTAAAAGTGTTAAACCGTCGCCGTGACTCTACTTCTCCGCCACACTTTCCTGTGCTCTCCCTCTTCAGTGCATTCACCGAGGGTATGCATAGCTCTGTGCAGACAGTATTCCTCGCAGGCAATTACTTCATTCTAGAGCCGTCAACTGTTCCTGCTCTTATCCCACATTTTCGGAACTTGTCAGAATTCATCTTACCTGTGGGCTTCGATATTCCAGATGAGTTCTGGAGCGCCTTGTTAGACGCGCAGGTGCATCTTCGTAGCGCAACATCATACTATGCACTCACCATATCGTTCCTGGATTATCTTGGAGGTTATCATGGATTGAAGGCATTACATCTGCAACTGGCACACGTGTATACTGAAGACGCACCGGACAAATTTCATTCACGATTCATTCGTCGTCACATCATCCCAGCACACTCCTTGAGTTTAACAAGTGTCGTGATTCAACCCGAATATGCAGGACTCTGGTGTTTTGACATTCGTATGCTCAAAGCTCTATTGTTGTGTACCAATCTCGTATATATTGGCATCAGTATCGATGAGCAGAGGGCTGAAGTCAAACATGATGAGAACGTTATTGTAAGTCCTTTTTTCAACAGCGTCCCCTTTCTGAATTTGAAAAACGGCATACTCACAGACAAAACTACTGGAGAATGTTCAACATTGGCAATATCTCGAAGGGCTGAAAATCGGAGCCGCGTTATCTACCGATTTGACGGTCCGTCCACCCAGCGCTGCCTTTGATGCTCTCAAGGTGGATGTTTGTGTTCACATTGTGAACTGTGTAATGGAATTCCAGTGCACAGACCCGACCCCTCGGATGCTTAATTTGTATATCAATACAGATTTTGTATTTTGTATTCAGCTTCACCCATGTCGATGGGAGCCTGAATCGCAGGCTTACAGCTTTCTTCCACCGTTCACCCCGAGCGCGGCTGTGCACGGTAGGACTCAAAGGCCGATTCTCCAAAAGATTAATAAAGATTCTTTACTTTTCAAATTTGTCTTACCTTGATGAATAGTACTATGGGTTATATTTGTAACATGTCGCTATGCAATACACACGACGTACGAGCTTTATTTTGGTTACAAAGCTCAGATGTTGATCCGCATGTCCTATCTTGCGTACTTCAAAGGGCAGGTTCGTAGAAATATCTGAATGCCGGAGTTTGGGAGAGCTATATGCCTGCTAGTATAGTTAGATAAAGGCAAAAGGTTCACCCAGAAAACCGAAACTTGGAGTTGTGGCCAGGCTACCGTTCTTTAGCGTAACTAGTAAGATCATGATTCAAGTTTTGGTATAATAGAGCTAAAAATCGACATATAGAAGTCTGGAATAAATCTGGTGGCTCATTTTGAAGAGTATATGACTGAGGAAAAGATGTCGCGAGCGTACTAAGTCAATGCAGACTGTATGATACAGAAAACCCTGCAAGTACCGGTGTCCCGGGTGAGTGAGTTTTAGAGGCTCTGGGAATCGTTATGTATCGACGCGAAAGTGCAGGACTTCGGAGTATCGTTTTGGGTAGTGAAGGTCGAGGATTGGAGAGTTGTTATTTACTTATTTATTTATCTAAAATAATACTGAAGGCACATGATGTGACGTCACATCTATTCTATGATCCCTTCATTTCAACGAAGACCGACGACCGCAACGACGACGACGACGACGACGAATCCATGCCCGGATGAACGCCCACCAGAAGCCCTTGCCTTCGCTGCCATCGACAACCCCAACGCTTTCTTCACTGACTATCGACAAGGACTCAAGTGGTAATGACGGCAATATTGACGCGAAGGACGACATAGGAGACCTATGGGTGGAGGGGAGGACACATCGCGGCCAGGTGCTAGAATACCTTGGAATAGGACCCTGTGTTCTTGACAAGGCTCTAGATGAGATGGGTCGAGTCTTGCTGCCGGCGTTGGCCACCACGACGAGCTCAGTGGATATTTTGACCGACTTGGGGGTCGCCAGCGGCGCCAGTTCCGTCGCGAGAAATTCTCAGACAGAACGAGGTCGAAATTCTGCGGTCCGAATTCACGTTCGCATGGAGCGCCGACAACCGGAACCTGTTGAAGACTACGGATTCTACATTGTTCGCGCCGCCACTAGGAATCGCGCCCAGAACAAAGTGACCGTAGAATTCAAAGCTGGAACATGGGACGGGGAGATGTTGGTGGGAAAGCAAGGTTTGCAATTTTCATTGCTTAATCCACTTTTTCCTCACTTATATGAATTTAGGTCAGATGGGGAGTTCGTCTACAGCCGCGGAAACGGACCAGGTCAGCGTTATGGTTGAAGAGAAAGGTTCGTTGTAACCATGGTAGTCCTTCATCTATCTTGATTGTCTCGTGTAGGTCCTCACGTTGGTGGCACCTTCATCGTCACTGCTTCAAATCCAGAACTAGACAAGGACATATGGCAGGACCGAATTCGCTGCGCAGTCTACCTCCATCTTTCGCTTCTGCTGGAGCAAGCGTTCTTGCGGGGATGCGGGGTATCGCTCAATTTCCCCTCATCGGCACCGATGCTTTCGCCTATTACCCCGCCACGTATGACTTCCTCGCCCGTGGAGATGGAATCGGGTTCGTCAAGGCGCAATACCTTTATTCCCAGCAGCGTGCGTTCATGGTTCGGAAGCTTTAGCTCCAGTGTTCACAGCCGAAGCCTTGGACCACTCGGTACCAGAAAACCAGGGAGCGGAACCTTGGAGTTAACACCCACAAAGAGCTCAGAGGATGCACCACTTCCGAGGTTGAAGCGGCTCCTTTCTCACAGACATTCCCATTCACTCTCTGTCGCCGAGGAACGGCCTAACGAGCATATTAGGCATCGCAATCGCAAGCCGCCGACACGACAGTCTACTACACATCATTCTTTGTTAACGACAAGCCCAAATATCTTGTTTACGCCGTCTCCGCAACCAGCAAGCATCAAGGCTTGGGTGCAGATGCAAGGATTGTTGTACCTTGAGGATCAGACAGAGCAATGCGCCCGATTTTACGGACACGGAGATCAGAGGCTTTCAGAGGTTGTCAGAGATATGTTCCATGCGAAGCAGGAAGATACCGTGGGTCCAAGAATTAGGAAATGGGTGCATGCGAACGTCAGTGTCCTTGCTGAAGTCGGACCGGAGACCACTCATTCTTCGGAGGAGGATGTAATGATTGTCGACGAAGAGAGGGAGGAGAAGGATCAAGACAACGAGGACGTGAAACTCTCGCTGTACCTGAGCTGTACCACATGTGGAAAGAAAACCGAAATGAAAAGTCTCGGGAATGCTGGGTCAGTACCTCATTTTTACAATCATCTCCTCGTTCTTTGCCGTCTCCTTGACACTCTGGCTTTTCTCGGCCAGGTATTATCAATTTCGTCAGGCGTGTATTGGCAGGCGTCTATTCAAGTGCAAAGACCTACTTGAATAATTTTGCGTATATCATTGGATCATATTCGCTGATTACGTCTTCTCATTTGTGCAGGCTACTGTCGTTTTCTAAATTCCTCGAATTGCTTATATATCGCCCGCCCTCACCGACGATATGCTCCTGTCCTGGTCCCCCTAAGATATGGTACAACTTCCAGGGCAAAGGGAAGGAGGTACGGTTCTGGCGGAAAGAGCTGGGCGGCGTCTACGAAGTACGGGTGCCGCGCGTGCAAGTTATCGAGGGCGACACTTCTCACGGCGGATCTTCGTTTTCATCAAAAGCGAAAGATAAAGACGAGGATAACCTGGAGAAGGTCGAACTACGACGGGAGATCCGTGCTTGGTGGGAGGATATAGGCAAGAGATTGGATATACTGGAAGCAGATGAAGCTCGGCGTTCAGACGAGGAGTACGAACATGGGTGGACCCGGTCGAAGGCTCTTCCCAGAGTACCATCTGAGTGGGTTCATTATGACGACGATGAATCCTTAGAGCCAGGCTCAGTCGACGGGTTACCCGCGGTGTCAACCAAGGATGATAAAGTTTCGGGATTTTATCCTCCTACCACCCAGACCGAGAAACCGATATCAGATCTGCGAGAATTATTCCACCGAAAGGAACAGGCCCTTTACGCGGAGCTAGGGCGTACGCCCGTGGAGAGACTCAACGATGTCCGGCGGGGATTCATGAAGGGGGCGAGAAGGGCACTTGAAGAGCTCGAAGGGCGGGCTAAAGTCCCTCAGATGACGGATAAGAACTTGGCGATGACGGTTATGGACAATAAAGGCACCGTTAGGTCTGAAGGAGGAGCGATATCGTCGACTCCTGATTGGTGGGGAGAAAAGAGCCATGTCTTGGCTGGAGGTAATGTTGTTGTCGGGGAGGATGATTGGGGGAGTGTTATTGCATGGTGTCTGAGGTATGGTTTTTTCCCGTTCTCTACTGTTGTCCAGACTACTGATAATATGCCCATCTAGTTCTCCGAAATATCAAGCCGAACTTGAAGCTATGTCAAACCCGGAATCGCTTAATCGACCACCATTACGACCACCGTCGAGCTCATCTTATCACCCCCCGTCTTCGTTTACTTCCAAACCGGCTGTCGTTTCTCCCGCCCTATCCACCTCCACGTCGTCATCCACTGCATCGTTTTTCTCCGCAGTCTTTCGTGCCCCAACGCCTACACCAGAGTGGCATTTGGAAGATCACGAACTGCATGTTTGTAGGAAAGGCGTCGGTGTCAGCCTCGGATTGGTGATGGGCGTAGGCGGGATGAGCGGTCGATTTGGAAGCTTGGCTGGATTAGGGAAGGGAAAGATAGGTGACGAGAAGGACGGGACTGTAAAAGGCAGCACAGCCGGAAGTCTGATAAGCGTTGGTAGTGCGAGCGTTGTGGTTTCCAAAGAGGAAGCGGTTGTCGCCCCTATATTACCACCGAAAGACAGCCTCGAAGTGCCGACTCTGGGTACTGTCAGAGACAGGGAAAGAGAAGGCTCGTTCTTTGCGAATGCTTTGAGGAGTGTTCGTCTTCTGGGGGATGCGGTAGGCATCGACGAGCGACCACATGTGAGATGTGATCTGTCGGTCAAAGGGACAGGTGGAACGGCGAAGAAGTGGAGTGTGACGGTCTACTATGCTAGAGAGTTCGAGGAGCTAAGGAGGCGTTGTGGGGTTGGTAAGGGCGGGGCAAAAGGAATAGGAGAGTACGTAAAGAGCCTGCGCCGGACAGAGGGGTGGGATGCACAAGGAGGCAAGAGTCGTGTTGGATTCTGGCGCACAGTTGACGGGCGGTATATCATGAAAGAGCTGGTCAGCAAGTGGGGGGTGGCGGACCTGTAAGTTTACCTGTGCGTCCTTCAGAGAGTCGTGCTTATAGACTTTCTTGCAGACAAGTTCTTTTGTCTCTAGCGCCGGAGTACTTTGCTTATATCAACAGTACATCTGGACGAGATAGTACGATGGTGAAGATGCTTGGTGTATACTCCGTCGAAGGGCCAGGCGGGGAACGAGTGGATTTGGTCGTAATGGAGAACCTTTTCTACGGCTACGCGTGTGGGCTAAGGATGTTTGACCTAAAAGGGATGAAGGGCCGACGGTCGAAGCCTGCCGTTGCGTCGGAGGAGGACGGGGAGCATAAAGCGAAAGAGAATAAAGGCAAGACGATGTTTGATGGGGAGTGGATTGATATGCAGCGTGAAAAGACGATATTGGTTGACCCGCGCTCGAAAAAGATGCTGAAGGAGGCAATACAGAAGGATGCGGAGTTTTTGACGAAGGGTAATGTCATGGACTATTCTCTCCTTGTGGGTATTGGAGAAGGGCCGGAGCGACTCTTGGTGGTTGGCTTGGTCGATACTATAGGTCTGTTTCGCTCGTCTGTCTCTAAAATCACTCACTGACTATGTCTCAGGTAGCTACACTTTTGCAAAGACTATCGAAAGCAAGGCGAAGCAAAATCTAAATCTGCCCGGCCGGGAGAAGGGCGAGGTCACGGTGCTTCCACCCAAGGAGTACGAAGAGAGGTTTGTCAAAGCGGTCGATAGGTACTTTGTGCGATGTCCGGACAGGTCGGTGTTTCTAGATGAAATTGTAGACGAGGAGCTGGGTACGGTTCTGTAAGACGTACTTTGTATAGGTATTCTACGATAATGATTAGTACTACGTATGGACTTGGACTTTGTAGTGATAGGTGTAGATGTAGAGGTGTAGTCATGGCATTTGTTGTACTTTTCTCGGATGCTCACGCGTATGATAGCTCGAAATGATATAGAACTGACGCATTGCTTGTACATACATAGTGTACATCATATCATTATAATTGTCAGTACGGAGTTCATAGGCATACGTACTGAGTGAGAGCTATTGAACGATTGACCACTCGCACGTACGATAACACTTCAAATATCGAGCCAATGCGAAGAAAGAATTGTCTCGATGTAATTGCATAGCGACCTACTCAAAGTGTACTATATGGCCTCAAGCCTCGCATCACTACTAGATGTTTCCATTAAAACTAGGAATAGAAAACTTGTGTGTGTCCTATAGCCCAAGTATCTGTCTCCGAGGCGAGCAACTAAGTAAATGTAAATATATATCTGGGATTTTGGATCCCGTTGTCGGATGTTGCAGACCATATGCAGTATCTGTACGGACCTGGAGCTTCAGATGAATCTAGTTAATCGTCATCCCTGTGAAAGCTTCTTGAGAAAGCGGATTGCGTGAGGTTCGTCACTTTCCATCTTCATTAAATCTATATAGAAGCGTTCGAAAACAAAGGGTAAGGCGAGATCACGGATCAGTCATATTGCAGGATAGTAGCTGGTATCATAGAAAGGAGTGGCCTATGAAGAAGAGCGATGGAACATTGAGCTCAAGACTCTGGCCTACTCAGGCAACAATGTTTCCGAGTAATTCTGCAGGTAACGCAAGGAGAGATTGATGATCGCCTGAGGTACGGCAGGCCGCGATGGTCTGGCATCACCTGTGGGTTGATATGGAGCAATCACGAATTTCTCTTAGCCATCCTTTTCCTGCTCACAAGAAATCGGATAAAATTATGATGTACAATGTGACCTGAAAGTACATCGACATAGATAGAGGCAGAGGATATCCTTCATGCATCATATTCTTCTGGAATTTCGGGTGGCCCATGTCGTGCTTAGTTGCTGCTGCCTTTAATACCTGTTCTCCCGAAGAAGAGAGGTAATCTGAAAAAAAGGAATATCCCTCGCTCGGAAATGAGCGGTGTCAGAGCTCGAAGAAAACACAAGATCCGTGCTTATCCGCAGAGCCAGCATCTGAGGTGATGGATCCTTGTAGCCACAAGCGGTGACGAGGTTATGAACCCGAACGCAGACATCTCTACGCGGAGGTTCGGTGTAAACGAGATTGAAATTGAATAAGTTTATAAACGTACTGGAAGAGCTCCAAGGACTGCATCAGTGGAACGGCCGCTAGCAGGAGGCTTACAACGGTCGAATTAAATGAAGGTTCTTTCTTGAAGATCAATATCGCACCCCATAACCGAGTGACATTGGATCCTTTGCCCATCGTAAACGACTGGAAATGGATGGCTCAGACAAATCTGGCCAGCTGCCTGCCTCTGGACAGTTCCTTGAGAAAATATATCGATTGTGACCTATTATATTTGATATGTTGGATATTTATGTTGAGATTTTCGAACACAAAGGGTGTGGCAATGTCGCAGAGGACCTTGCAAGTCAAGCGAATTGCCCGATAACTATCATATACGGCCTTGTAGTGATAAAATCAGATTTTGAGTAGAGCGACTTTGAAGCCTACTCACCTTGACAAATTTTTCCAGAATTTCTGCAGGTAAGGCAAGAATCGACATGATAGCAGGAGACGAACAGAATAATTTGATTTCAAATTTCAAGTTTCTAGCCTTCACGTGACAAGGCACCTCTTTACTCTCCACCGACGATGCCCATATTCTCATTGCCACCAGAGCTCTTAGCGAAGATAGTTTTTGAGGTCAATCTTTATTTCTGACATTGTGAAAATGTATCTAATGCGAACTAGGCTCCTTTATCCGACCAAAAACTACTTCGATCGACATGTAAGCTCTTTTGCGCGATAGCCACACCATTTGTTTTCGAAACTATCGTTATCGACTTCAAGAGTATGAGATTTACGCAACCAGAGGCCATAAACTGCTTGAAGCAAATAAATGAAGGTGCACGGCTGGCAAGATACGCCAGAAGCGTCATCTTCAAGTCAATTGGTACCTGACGTAGGAAGCCACTCAGCCGGCTCTGGAATTCCTTAAAGAATATCCAGGAAGACAAGATACTTGGAAGGAGTATAGAGGAACTGCTTCTAGCTGCCATACCGCTTATGCAGTCGTTGCGCTACGTTATGTAAGTTCAGTTTTTATTCCAACATTCATACGACGTTGAAAATCTGCGATATGTCGGAAAGTTGCAAAATGCCTTATAAGGATCGCTTACCAATAATGACACAATAAGGCACTGATATGGCTCAAATAAGTGACCCCCGACCAAATTATCGGCAAATTCGAGCCGGCTAACCAAATTAGTTTCGGGTAGGCTTATAGGGCGGCTTATAAGGCGGCTTACAAGAGACTGATAAGCAAAACAACTAATGTAGAGATTTTGCCACCGGAAAGGCCTGTTGTAGATAGTAAAAGATTTTTAGAAATGAACAAAACGTACAGCATAAGGAAATTCATTGAGGGATAGATAATGTAAGATATAATATATAACTAAACTAATATGCCGGCTGTCCAGTCATGGATCAGTGCTGGTACTGGAAGAAGGGGGTGATGAGGTATAGTGAAGATCCGGTGAGATGATGGACTCGAATAGGAGAGGAAGGGGACAGCCGTGGAGGCATCGACGGTGACATCAAGCCTTGTGGTCTTGGAGCTAGCAGCAGGTTCTGTAGTGGAGGGCACGTCGTCTTCGTGTGGTCAAATAGAGTACCTGCATCCTATCCAGCCCTGAAATGCCCTTAGCTATCAGTAAAATCCTCTGAACCACCGGTTCCCCCCAACGCACCACTGTCGCCGTTGCTGCCGCCGTTGTTGATGTCGCCAATGTCGTCGTCATTGCCACCATCGCCGCCGCCATCATTGTCATCATCGTCGCTGCCACTATTGTCATCGTTGCGGCATTGTCATCATCAAGTGTCGTCATTGTGGTTGTCGTCCTGGTCTGCCGTCCTAGTCTTCTCCTCGTTATCGGACACGTGTCATAGGAGTGAGATGTGGACAGAAGGGATGTTGACCATCCCTTCTGGCTCAGTGGGAGGCAATGGCAGTAGTGGAAGAGGTCGTCCGATCAGTATTACCAATCGGGACACAGAATCGGATACAGCTGGCCCATCACCTCGATTGCACTGCAGTCAGCGTTGCAGCTACCTCACTCCTTGGCTAGTACTTCGATTGACTGCGGAATCATCAGATAGAGGCAGATGGTTGATAGAAGCTTGATTTATGAAGGCTGAAAGTGTTATCCTCCAATCAAATCTATTCATCAAACCTTTATAGTTTCATGTGATGTTTTTGTGACCATCTGAAGTTAGGATCTGAACCATTTCGGAATATGGAACCAGGTCAAGATGATACTTATATCCAGGAGTGTCGCAGTATTTGATCTTCTTCCTTTCCCCCCCCCACCTCCCACCTTTCCCCTTTCTACATCCAATTTAAAGTTTCCTAGCATATTCCCTCCTGTGGATTTATTGCTTTTCAGCCATTCTGTTTTCTTCTCATGTCTTTGTTATGTGAACATCGGCAATGTCCTCATTGTCAGAAGTATTTTCATGTAAATGGCATAGGTAACCATAGAAAGACTTGTAAACAGCGAATCCAGCAAGATGTTATAGATTCACAGTTTAATTCGGAAACAAGTCAGAGACAAGCAGCTGGCATGGATGATGGTATGTTCTCCGTTTTGTATGATATGAATCAATGCTGATGATCTATTGGAATCAAGGAGCTACTAATACTCCAATGCCACCATTTGGTGACCAAGCACCATCATCGAGTGCAGGTCTCACTTCACAGTTTCATGGTAAGATTTGATACTTGATTGGTGGATGGTACTCTCTAATACTCTACATATAACTAGATTTGCATCTTGACAATCAGGAAGGTCTTCCACCTACTCTTTCATTTGAACCAGTCTCTTGTATGTACTATGATTGCTATTTCTTTTATATCTACTGATTAATATAATATTTAGCTGGAATCCAGAATCCTTCCTCTGCACCTGTGACTGATGCCACAGATCAGATTCTTGATTTTGTGAATTCATACAATCCAAAATTTGTTATTGAATATCATCCAAGAGCACTTCTGGACCCACATATCTTAACACATGAGGAGTATCTTCAGATGACTGCTGTGGAAAAGACAAATTCCTTTGTCGACAACTTGAATCGACCATGGCATCCTTTTGCATCTGAAAATGACTTTGATTTAGCTGAACATATTTTGCATACCTGCCTGAATGGTGGGGGACAAGATGGTCTTTTCAAAGTATTAAAGACTCAAGCTGGGGATCATCCATCTGCATTCACAAGTAACAGTGCTGGTGATCTTAAAGAAGCATGGTCAAAAGCAGAGAATTTACTTACAAAGGTATGCTTGATATTATATTGTTATATGTTATATGTTAACTTATTATGAAATTCAGTTCAAAAAAGAAACATTGGCTTTGGAATATCGAGAGGAGACATGGAAATACAATGTTTACTTCCGACCATTATGGGATTGGACACTTAATCTTCTCAGTGATACAACATTATCACCATTTTTTGTATGGGATGCTGTGAAGATTTTTCAGTTGGATGAAAAAACAAATACAAAATTGCGGATTTTTGATGAACCTTGGACAGGCGATTTACTATGGGAGATTCAGGTACATTATTTTTTTGTACTAAATTCTATATCATTAATTCCATTCTTAGAGCTCACTACCTCCTGGTGGAAAGCCATTAGCATATATTTTATATGCAGACAAATCACGATTATCATCATTTGGTACAGAAAGAGGATACCCAGTTATAGCACGTATTGCAAATCTTCCTGATGCAATATGCAATGGAAAAGCCTGGGGTGGTGGAACTGTTGTTGGATGGCTTCCGATTGTAAGTTCTTTCTGATTATTTTCAGTCACATAACTAATTGCAATTAGGTTGAGGATGATTCAAGACACAAGGGAAAACCAACATGGATTAATTTCAAACAAGTTGTTTGGCATGAAGCATTTCGTAAAATTATTCAGTCTGTTGCTGAATATTCACGTACTGGATATGCCTTCAAGTTGCCACATTCTGGTGAAGTTATTGTCATCTATCCATTCATTCTCATCCTTTCTGCAGATTATGAAGAACAGTAAGTATTTAAATATTTCAAATCATTTATAGTTGACCATTTTATACAGATGCATGATGACATTGATATGTGGCAATAAATCTAAATATCCTTGTCCTGTTTGCTTGGTTCCACTTGCAAGATTACAAGATCTATTAGAAGTTTATATTCCATGGACAACAGAAGAAATGCGAGATCTTTATAATCTTGCAGAAGAAGAGGGAGAAGATGTTTTAGACAAATCTAGTCTGCGACCTGTTGAAGTAAGTATTCTTGATTTGGAGTGTTTCTGTTACTTTAATTAATTCCAGAATGTATTCTGGAGCATTGCTCAAAGTGATCCATATAAAGCAGTTTCCTGGGATCGGTTGCATGCATATCATCTTGGTCTTTTTAAGCATTTTCTGTTATGCCTAATAGAGCATTTGGAGAGAATACCTGGTGTTGATAAACGTGCAGCCAAGGTTGTTATTGATGAATTGTGAGCATTTTAAATTTTAAAAAAATAGAATAAGACTAATAAATTTATAGTATTGCCAACTTTCTGTGATGGAGAGATCTCATGCATTTTAAACATGCTACTGATTTTGATTTCGGAGATGCTAGGAAATTTGAGCATATGTCAAAGGTAAGATTTACTCATATATTTCATTATGATATTTACTATTTAAGTAGCAAATTCTCTTTGCTGCCCAGTCTGTGCTGACAAAAGCAGCTCATCATGATGCATATTTACTTCTTAAGGTTATTCGAAGTTACCTTGAGTTAGACATGTATGCATCAATGGATGTTCATACAGAGAAAAGTATAGAAGAAGGAAGACATGTAATGGACATTTTTGATGCCAGATTGAAAGTAAGTTATACAAATCTAATGTCTCTATATTATACTAATATCAAAGCAGGCTTATGCACGAGCAACAGATAGTAAAGATTTTGAAAAGCCAACAACTTGGAAAATCCCAAAAGTGCATACACAGCAACATCTTTTTGATGATATCATTGCCAAAGGTGTTACAAAA
Organism: Armillaria luteobubalina; assembly: GCA_030435615.1. Taxonomy (NCBI): domain Eukaryota; kingdom Fungi; phylum Basidiomycota; class Agaricomycetes; order Agaricales; family Physalacriaceae; genus Armillaria; species Armillaria luteobubalina. The sequence continues at coordinate 148,239 of JAUEPU010000069.1, forward strand.
AACTATAACACCAAACCCAATGAGTGTATGCATGGCCCACTCAAGAAAGCATATCAGATTCAGACAAACTTTAAAGATGTTGCTGAACAGGTATGATTTATAATAGAACTCATTGAATAATGTTCTGAAATTATCTTCAAGATTCTGAGGATTGATCATCGTTATAATATTGTTGTGCAGATCCATGAAAAGATTGATCGCCAGAAAAAACATCAGCAGGAAGAAAATGATGATCTATCTGATGACAAGAATTGGCATCGTCAAAATCAAAGAATTGGAGCTCTTGACAGTAAAGCCATGCTTCACAGTCTCAAGTTTACTCCAAAGTATCCACGTACAATGGGCAAACTTGAGGAGGCCTTCCACTCAGATTCAGCTTATGAACGCCTTCGTATCCGTCTTGGAAGATTCATAACTGCATTTATAAAAAGAATTGATGAAGATGCTGTAGCTGAAAGAGAATTTATTCGATTTACACCTAATGACACAGTATGTACTTATTTTTATTTTTACTGTGTGCTGATTAAGAAATAAATATAGATCTGAATTCACCAGACTTTGACTATTACTTATCAGTCACTAGTCAATTTCAAAGAGTCTGCTGACCTGTTACGCTGCAGTCCAAATTTCTACAATGTGCCACGTTATGATGGAGTGATTATTAACACTGATAAAGGGGTATACATTGGACAGCTGATTCAGCTGTTTGAATGTGAATATTTGGAACAGCGATACCCATTGGCATTAGTTCATCCTTTTGATGTTACAGTTACCGATGGAGGACAACGCTGGAAATTCCAACGAGATAAAGATTTGGGATTTTATCGCCTTTGTGCACATCCTTGGGTCTTTTCACAATTTGTTTCTATCTACTCAATTATCCATGGAGTCTTACTGGTTGAAGACAACAGCTCAGATCTGAGCAATGGCCAGGATTACTTTGTTGTGGACACTGTTGATGCCGATATGTTTTTCAGAATGAAAAAAATTGCAGATCTTCTTAAATATCACAATGTTGCTTCATTAAAAAAGGATTAAATGTTCATACACTAATTGTATTCTTACATAGTGGACTTTGTAAATATATATAACACATAGTTGAAAGTATGCCTGATTGCATAGATAGTGAGTATGGCTAGGGCTGCATGCCATAACTGTATTATACAGTTGCCTGTAGGTATAATTAGGGCTGCATGCTATTACTGTATTAGTGAGCAGCATGGGCCTCCCATGGGTACCAGCTCTCACACCCATACCTGCCAGCACCTGTACCCTTCACATGGGTATGGGTTTTTCCCAGGTTATGACAGGCTATGGGTTGCAGGTCAGAGCTCACCTATGTCACAAATGTCATACCTATAGCAGTTGTTTGTGTTATTTACTCAATGAGTTGTTGTTGTGGACATATGTGTCGCTCTGTGGTCCTGGGGGTATCAGTAAGCCTGAAGATGGGTCTCATAGTCTTGTGTACATGTTACGATTTCTCACACTTATTCATTTTTTCTTCCTAATTATCAGAAGACCAAACCATCCCCGACCCCACGTGATCATATGAACCATAACCGGACGGCTTAAGCCAAGTAGCTGATAACTACGGCTCACGCTTCCAGCACGACAACCGTATTGTCTTCGTGTGTTGTAGCTATTATTAGTACTACAGTTTTCGTATATAAGTAGGTAGCTCTCGCTGTAATACCCCAGCTTTGAGCTAAAGTTTATTAATACCGAACTTCTCTCTTAACTCGCTCGACTAAGAACTTAGTCCGACGCCTTCACTTATATCCAAACTCCACGAGACTCTCGGGTGACTGTCCGAACACGAGACAGCCTGAGTTTACTCTTGTTTGGATCACGTGAGGTTCGGGTCTAACAATTAGCTCGAAGCTTCCCTTCTTTCCTCACGCACGACACAAGCAAAGACCCATGCAAGTAACCAGAGACCTGACCCCCGCTGAGTTCCACATCGCCCTAGTGGCCATCTTGGTCCTGTTTACCATCGTCATTATAGGCATAGGACTAGGAGTCCTGATTCCAAACCTACGCCGCCAACACTATGTCTACCCACAGACGTATGAGTTCGAAACCCTCGAACAGGAACAACCCGTACCCCAGCCAGAGGCCGAAGAGTACCTGGGCGACGGTGACTGGGAAGCTGAAAGACAGTGTGGGCGCACTCGCCCTTGGGGCCTCCCGCATTTCGCTAACCACCCCTACCAAGCCCGCACCCCCGCACCCATCTACGACAAAGACGCCTCGGAATACACCGCCTCTGTCGCCCAGGTCATCAGGGTCAACACAGAGAGCACCGAGGAGTTCCCCGCCCGTCCCTCCTCTGAAGAACCCTGTCCCCTCACCCCGGCCCACATCCCCCGCAACCACGCCACCCTTGACCTCCCTGGGCTCTACCAGCGACGCTTCAGTCCGCTCACCGATCCTTGGCCACAGCCACCGAGTTATACTCCCGGAAGAATGGAGCAACTTGAGCCCAGAGCAGAGGGAGAGACTCCAAGTGACTGGTGGCATCGTACCCATCACGTTCCCCCACTCCGCCACGCCACCATCTGAATCCCAGCCGGAGTTGTATACCCCCCGACCCTCCAAATCAGCCAGAACCGCATCCCCCTCGGCCTCGTTCCAAGGGAACCTACGCATACTGGAAGAGGACAAGGACGACGGGACTCAGACAATGGAGTCGACAGCGGAGCCGAGTGGCTCAGCCAGAGAACCGGAATGGCCGGAGGTCGACGACGACTATCCAGAAATCAAGACGTTTCTAACTGAGGAGGAAGTAGAAGAAGAATACAACACCAGAGTCGAAGAAAGACATACGCATATAGTGGAAGAGATTTCGTGGTTGGCAAGTATGTCAGGGATCCGATATATGAAAGCGGAACAAGAAAAGGACGGAGAGGAAATGAAAAGGTTACGGGTACACGCCGCCCATGAGCAGGCCGTCTTCATGTTTAATAAAGATTTTCCCCTCTACGCAAAGTCGCTGATACCCAGCTACGATGAGCTGTATCCACCCCCTCCCAAGCCACTTCCAGACTCCCCGCCAAAACGAAACATCCGGCAACGAGGCGGACCCCCAATTCTGGGGAAATCCCGACTATTCGCCGGAGCACCGGAAGAAACCACAGAAGAACGAGAAGCAACAGCCCAGGCCCGCCGGAACCTATACAACGACATTCTAGCCAAGGAATCAAAGCTAGAAACTGCCAGGGATGAGACGACCCAGAAGCTAAATGATCTAGACGCACTGCGGAAGAAGCACAGCCTTCCCCCTAACCCCAACAACGCGCCGCCAGACATCGACAACCCTGGTTTCCCTGGGGGACCACCACCGCCAGCACCAGACCCAGACTCACCCGGAGGCAGAGGAGACCTATGGTCCCTACCCAGACCTCCCCCGGATCGCATGCCACCAGCCCCGAACCCAGGACATGCCCGAGGGCATGCCGACGCAGACGCCCCTTTCCTCGGGGTCAAACCCACTATGATGCGAATGCCCGAGATGTTCTACAGGAAGCATGATGACATACAGAGGTTCTTCCTCCAATGCGCCCTCTATTTCGAAGTACACCGGGGCTATTACAAAGAGTCCCAACAGATCACATTCGCCACATCCCACTTCGGCGGCAAGGCCCTCACCTGGTGGGTGCACCATGCTGAAAAATACTTCAGCAAAACCGAAGCAAGATATCGCCTCCCCTCATGGAGGGACTTCGTCGAAGTAGTCCGGAAGGAGTTCGCCGACCCAGCGGTAGAAGAAGTACACGAACAGCGCATGTACAGACTGCGAATGCAGGACGGAGGCGCCAACTGATACTTCCAGGAGCTAGAACAACAAGTGCAGCTTGCCGGCAGATGGGAGGATCAAGGGGAGAAGAGTCATATTGTTGCGGCAGTACGAGCCGGAGTGCCAGATGAGTACACCATGGCTGTCACTTCCGGAGAAAATATTCCCCAAACTTACTCTCAATGGAAGCGACGAATCATACAGATCAACGACCAGCGAGCAGTCAAACGGGCCTTCGACAGAACCCACAAAGGCTATCGCCCCCAAGATCCCCGCAACCGGCAAAACACGCCCCGGAACGACAACAGAGCCCCGCCCAGGAACGACAACCGAGCCCCGCCACCCAGGAACCAGAACACACCCCCGCAAATGCCCAGAGAACCCGGACCTTCCAGTACCAACACTGGAACCGGACCAGTCTATGGAGGCCAAGGCCAGCCAATGGATATAGACCGGATCTGACGGGAACGGCGCTGCTTCAACTGCCACCAGAAGGGACACTTCACCACCGACTGCAGACAGCCGAGGAAGCCAAGGGACGGAGGCGGAAGGTTCACCCCACACAACAATAATCGCCGAGACAATCGGGCAGTAGAACAGGAAGTGGAATCGGACGAGGAGAAGACGCCCTCGTCCTCAGGAGTCAAGGAGGTAAAAGATGGGGCCGACGAGTAAGCGATTCTACTCAGTCGGCCGGACTCTCTCAAGGTGCTTTACATACTGCTGGACGAACTTATAATACTTCTGTAGGACATTTACATACGCATTCGAATATACCCCGCTCTATCGTCCCCAGCAAAGCACCCAAAGAATCGCAGAATCGGTATAGTATTTTAACTAATATGATGGATCAGGAGGATGAGGAATACCTCGCCAAGATGGAACGAACCCCGACGGGAAGCGGGACGATACTTCCCCCTACGACCGAGTCCCACTCGGGATCTTTGCCTAGGATCTCTCAGGATAAGTCGCACCGCGCACCGAAGGAGGTTCTCCCAGGACGGTCGAAGGTTTACAGATCCAGGAACGACAGCAAGCAGAAGCGTGTGGCTTCCCCAAAAAGAAGAATCCCTGACCGCAAATAGCTGCAGCAGAGGGAGCACGGAGTGGCAATAGCCCCGGGCAGCAAGACCAAAGGAGCGATCCCTCGGAGGAAACTAACTGCGACTCCTGTAGACATGCACCCGAATGCCGGGGACAACCCGACTAAGGGCGGACGGGACAGAGCGGGAAAGTCCCTCCCCGGATCAGAACAGTTCTCAACCGACGGGGCACAAGTGCCTTGTCCGCCACGTGAGACGGGTGGTAGGCGCACCCAAAACCCGATAAGTCCCCCTCCACTATCCCCACGCTCACACAAGGTTTCTCTAGAGGAAGTACCAGACGACGAAGACGACACGTCTTACCGAATGGCTGCTGCAGCCAAGAATGCAGATGCATGCGGGCCATCCCCGACGCGAAAAAGCCCTCCTTTGGAGGCAAGACGCCCAACCCACGGAGCTAAAAGAACGGCTACCAACGGCGGCAACGTCCTGGTGGAAACACCCATGAGCCCTAGCAGTTCTAGACGGACAAAGAAGGAGGCTGAAGAAGAATACGACAAAGACGACGACCCTGAGTGGCAAGCATATCTCAAGGGGCACCACTACCGCAAAGAAGGAGACCCAGACGCTACCGACATGAAAGCGTACAACAGATGGTGGACACAAGTAAAGAAGGATCACAACTGGACCAAGCTAAAGACTATCGAGAAAGAGGAATCCGGATACATGATTCCATTCGAAACAGAATGGACATGGCACGCAATCAGACAAGCGACGGGTAGCTACGAAGCCCACGCCATATTAGTGCACTGGACCCACAAGATGCGGCAAGCAGAGGCAGATCGAGAAATGCTAATGCGCATCGTCACTCTTCCCCGCACCCAAGCGCTCGAACAGTTGGAGGAGCTATGCAAACCGGTCCGATACATCCGAAGGAGCACCCGGACCGGGGCAAAAGACTTAACCACTGAAATCCGCCTCGAGACCCTCACCAATCGACAGACCCTCAAAACCACCGCCCTTATTGATAGTGGATGCACTGGAAGTTCCATTGACCGCAAGTATGTGGAAGAGCATGATTTACCAACCCGAGCAACCAGTGCCCCGATCCCCATCTACAATGCTGATGGCACACGAAATAAAGCCGGTGAAGTCACTCACTTTGTTGAACTCCGAATGACCATTGGAGGACACACAGAATGGATTGATTTAGCAGTTACAGACCTAGGCACGAGAAGAGTGTTCCTCGGACATGACTGGTTAATACGCCACAACCCAGTCATCAACTGGAAAACGCAGAAAATCATATTCGGGCGATGCCAATGCCAAAAACAACCGTTTACCCTACCAGATGCGGACCCAGAGGACAAATGGGATGAAGAGCTAGAAGAAGGAGATACTATATTAGCAGTAGACATGACCGAGGAAATAGAAATCAGGGCGATTCACCATGCCAATGATTTAGCCACGAAAGCAAGTGAAGGGAAACCCAAGAAGAGTTTCGAGGAAATGGTACCCCCTGACTATCGGGATTTCCAAGATTTGTTCTCCAAAGACAACTTCGACAAACTCCCCGACCGAAAGCCCTGGGACCATGCCATTGAACTCGTCCCCAACGCCAGCAATACCCTCGACTGTAAAGTATACCCGCTGAATCGCAACGAACAGGAAGAACTTGACAAATTCTTGGATGAAAACCTGTCCACTGGACGAATCAGACCATCCAAATCCCCATTCGCATCACCATTCTTCTTCGTCAAAAAGAAAGACGGCGCCCTTCGCCCCGTCCAAGACTATCGGAAGCTCAACGAAATGACCATTAAAAACCGATATCCGCTACCGCTCATCTCAGAACTCATGGATAAACTCCGAGGAGCCAAATACTTCACCAAGCTAGACGTATGCTGGGGATATAACAATGTACGCATAAAAGAAGGCGACGAGTACAAAGCCGCCTTCCACACCAATCGAGGACTGTTCGAGCCAACAGTCATGTTCTTCGGACTCACAAACTCCCCTGCCACGTTCCAATGGATGATGAACGACATCTTCCACGACCTAATCGCCGAAGGAAAAGTAACCATATACCTTGACGACATCCTCATCTTTTCAAAGAACCTCCAAGAACACCGACAGATAGTCCGACGAGTACTTCGACGCCTACGGGACCACAAGCTGTTCCTCAAAGCCGAAAAGTGCGAGTTTGAAGTCCTAGAAACAGAATACTTAGGAGTGATCATTAGTGAAGGATCGATCAGAATGGACCCCATCAAGGTCAAAGGAATCACGGAATGGCCAACTCCGACCAAGAAAAAGGAGCTACAGAGTTTCCTGGGCTTTACGAATTTCTATCAAAAATTCATAAAGAACTACTCCAAGATCATACAACCCATGACCCAACTCACCGGGAACGCCCCTTGGAACTGGGGCGCGGCCCAAAATCAAGCGTTCCAACAGTTGAAGAAGCAAATGGCAGAAGACGTCATTCTAGCTCTGCCAAAAGAGGATGGAAAGTTCAGAGTAGAAGCAGACTCCAGTGAAGGAGCCATAGGTGCAGTGCTAAGCCAACAGCAGGACAGAAAATGGAGACCCGTAGCATTCCTTTCAAAATCGTTGACGACGATGGAAAGGAATTATGAAATATACGACAAAGAACTCCTCACCATAATGCTTGCCCTCGCCGAATGGAGACATTACCTGATGGGAGCCACCGTCGACTTTGAAGTATGGACAGACCATCAGAACCTTCAATATTTCTGCAAACCCCAAAAGCTCAACCGCCAACAAGCCCGCTGGGTTACTGAGCTCGCCGAATACCATTTCTCTCTACATCACAAGCCCGGCACTGCAAACCGAAAAGCCGATCTCCTATCCCGACGGGATGATCACGACCAAGGAAAGGAAGACAATGATGAAATCATAGTCCTCAAACCCGAACATTTCCGAGCAATGATCATGCCCACAACATCCAGTATTCACTCGAAAATCAAGCATGCTACCGAGAGCACCGACAAATGGGATCGAGGAATTTTTGACTCCTTGAACCATGAACGAGGCATCACAATGGAGAAAGGACTCCTGATGCTCACTGGAAGGGTCTATGTACCCCGAGATGAAAAGCTCAGAGGAGAAATCATCGCTATGTCCCATGACCATCTTACTGCCAGACACCCAGGCATCGACAAGACCAATGAGCTCATTCAAAGAGAGTATTGGTGGCCAAAGATCAAGCAGACCATCGAAAGATATGTAAAAGGATGCGAGACCTGTCAACAAGTCAAGTCCAACACTCAGGTGTGAAAAAACCCCCTTCATCCCAACGCCGTTCCATCCGAACCATGGACCCATATCTCTGTCGACCTGATCACCAGTCTCAAAGAATCCGGTGGATACGATGCCATCTTAGTTATAGTAGATAGATTTTCAAAAGAAATCATCCCAGTAGCCTGCAACGGAACTCTCACATCTGAAGGAACCGCCAAAATATTCCACGACAAAGTCTTCACTATCCACGGTATGCCAAGAACCGTAATATCGGACAGGGGTCCCCAATTCGTATCAAAATTCATGACGGATCTTTACCGAATCCTCCAAATCACTCCCAATGCCTCCACCGCTTTCCACCCACAGACAGATGGACAAACTGAAAGAGTTAACCAAGAAATCGAGAAGTACCTAAGAATATTCACCAGGTACCAACAAGACGACTGGCATGAATGGCTCGCATTAGCAGCGTTCACCCACAACAACCGAAAACACTCCGCCACGGGTCAAAGCCCCTTCTTCACTGTCTATGGACTCAATCCCCGAGTCGTCCCCGAAACGGAATGCCGAAGCCCTTTCACCAATCCTGCAGCCGGGAACTTCGCATCACAGATGCAGAAGATCCACAAGCTATGTGAAAAAGCCCTTCAGGAAGCTGCCGCTAAAATGAAGACCCAATACGACAAACGAAAGGGCAAAGTGATCGCGTACAAAAAGGACGACCTAGTATGGCTTGACACCACTAACCTCCACCTCCCATGGCCAAAGAAGAAGCTCAATGACAAACAAGTAGGCCCATTCCGAATCCTCGAAAAAGCAGGAGCCTCTGCTTACAAACTCAAACTTCCCCCTCATTGGCGCATCCACCCATGCTTCAATGAAAAACTCCTAACACCATACACACCGCCAGCATTCCCTAATCAAGAACTACCACCTCCGCCACCACCAGACCTTATTGAAGATGAAGAACAGTACGAAGTCGAAGAAGTCCTCGACACTCGAACCCGAAGGGTAAGAGGAAAGAAGGGTCAACCTTCTCGACTGGTAACCGACTACTTCGTCAAATGGACAGGCTGGACCAGGGAACACAACGACTGGGTAACGGAAGAAGACATGGAGAACACACAGGAAGCGATAGAAGACTACCAGCAGAGCCAAGTGGAACATGGAAGAGCAATCACAGCTGAGGCCATCGTAAACCCGAAAGCGATAAAAGAAATCGTGGGACACGAATACAAGGAAATCGGAGATGGAACATGGAATTACTTTTACACAGTCGAACGAAACGATGGAAAAAGGATTCAAGTTCAAAACCCAGATGGAGAAGCATGGATAGAATATATTCAGGACTATTGGAGAGCACTGAAAGAAGAACAAGAGGAGATGGAAGAGCCCTAATGGCAGTCGGGACGACTGCCTTAACGAGAGGGTAATGTTACGATTTCTCACACTTATTCATTTTTTCTTCCTAATTATCAGAAGACCGAACCATCCCCGACCCCACGTGATCATATGAACCATAACCGGACGGCTTAAGCCAAGTAGCTGATAACTATGGCTCGCGCTTCCAGCACGACAACCGTATTGTCTTCGTGTGTTGTAGCTATTATTAGTACTACAGTTTTCGTATATAAGTAGGTAGCTCTCGCTGTAATACCCCAGCTTTGAGCTAAAGTTTATTAATACCAAACTTCTCTCTTAACTCGCTCGACTAAGAACTTAGTCTGACGCCTTCACTTATATCCAAACTCCACGAGACTCTCGGGTGACTGTCCGAACATGAGACAGCCCGAGTTTACTCTTGTTTGGATCACGTGAGGTTCGGGTCTAACAGTACAACTCAGATTGGTATGTGGTCCCAGATGTGGCAGGTTCACAGGTATAGGTGGGTTGTAGGTCATAGTAATATGTCAACCCATAATACCCTTACCAGGACCCCCAATTATCCCTATATAGGTCGGTCGCAAAGTTCGGACAGATTTGGGCTCCCCGGTGATTGAGGTCGGCACAAAGTTCGGACAGATTGCATGCCCCAGCCTTGCAGGTCGGTCGGATCGTTCGGACAATAGGGACAGCCAGTTACATTGTCGGAACGGAGTTCGGACATGCTAGGTGTCGCCATGCCACCCCCTACTTTGCTCTCCTTTGTTAATATTCCAGATGATTCCAGAGCATCGCAAATCTATCATTAATTAATAGTGTTGTACAATCAATGATTATTGAAGTCTGCATCCGTACATCTCAACCTATCTCAACCTCATACAGCAAATCTCAGTACTACTAAGCTCTACTCGCATGGACAAACCGATAGAGATATACTCCGACGACGAGCTCACAACCAACCCAGATTGGATTGAAAGTGACTGGATTAATGTTGGAAAGAAGTACATCGATGTTCCAGAGACTGTTACACGCGAGCGTGAACGACTACTTCGTATCCCTTCATCTTACAAGTCAATCCTGCCCTCAAATGAAATCCCTGTCACTCAATTCCTTCGGTTGTCTCTGCCAAACCTCTGCCAGAACTCTCATACATCATCAGAACTGGGATTTAGTGACGATGAACCAGACAGCTTACCAGAAAATATCTACGACATCTCTGTCCCATCAAAAGAAACTCTTGATCGGTTGGAGAATGACTTTGGGGAGGCATGGTTCAATGGAAGCAGGTCTGTGAAGGATGAGCGAGACGGCCTTAGTTGGCGACATCCATTTTGGGTCTTGACATACTTTACTTTCATGCGGCAGGCTTGCATGGCATTTTCAGACTGGTCAGAAGCTATGAAATGGCTAGAGAAGACACCGACATCAGTTTCTGCAATAGAGGAGGACGACACAAAGCGAACCATACTATCCCTGCTCAATGAAGTTTCTTGGCAAGGAACTACTCTTGGGATGCAAAACAAAGTCAATAATCGTGCACTTACTGACGTGCTTGGTGATAAACCACTAGGAATGTGGACACTAGACGCTATGCTAGCGAAACTTCGGTTGCGACTCAAGTATAATGGTGATACATCAACAATCATTCCCCCGATGGAGTTTTCAACATATCTCAAGAACAGGAACAACACTGCGACAAAATCTCAAGATTATTCGGTCAAATATGTCACTCAGCTGCGAAGCCAGAATAGCTGGCGCCTGCTATTTGTTCTACATCATCCTCCATTTCACTGGGCATCGTGCATGGTTGATTTTGTGCAGCAGGAAGTTCATTATGGTGACTCATTGGGGTGGAGTCCACCATCATCATTTATGGAATGTCTGCATGCCTGGCTGGGGGACGTGTTCTCAGAGTTGAAGTTCACAATGTCGAAGAATAGCTTACCATGTGGAATCCAGAATGATTCAGTTAACTGTGGAATTGCTGCAGTTAACTGTGTTGCCCATAGTGCTTTTGGAGATGCCTTATGGACACCTTCATATCGTCGTCTAGCAAGAATGAATGCCTTCATAGATTTAGTGAAGAGCGACGCACAATACATCAAGGTATGGCTTGCTTCTGCTCTCTGTTTGTACAGAACTTGACGCATCTCTGTAGGAGCTAGGTATCTTGAAAGCAAAACCTGTTCTTTCTACTGTGCCAGTCAACAATGAGACAAGACCAAATCCTATCAAGCGTCGGACTCCTGATAGTCAGAATGAATCGAGCAAACGCACCAAATTATCGTCCAGCACTCCCATTCATCCCTTATTCCATTCTTCCTGCCCTACTCCTACAACCCAACACAAGCCCTTGCGAGCTTCCGATGCCAAAGTGGCAAAACATGCCAAAGCTGCTATGGCCACGCTAGAACAACACCAAGACAATGTTACTAGAGAGTTAAAAAAGCCTTCAGGAGACGTTGAGAAGCCCAGCAAAATGCCCGAGGTGATTGGTCTGTCACAGGGAGGAACAAGCAGAGCAGCAGTGAATGAGCGTCACCTACGACGAATGGCAAATGCCGGTCTGGTTGAAGTCAGCGATGCCAAATGGAGAAACTTTTCACAGAAGTGCCGCAACTTGGATGAGGATTGTGGTCTCGATGTTCAGCAGCCACGACTGGTCCAACACTCTTACTGTGGCGAATGGATACCAATGAAAACGGTTTACAATACAAGTCGATTTCACGAGCACATCAAAAATCAGCGATGCAAGCCCATCCCAGTATCCAAGTCTCTACATGGTTATTTTACTGTGGCACCAGTAATTAAACCAACAATATCCACAATGAAGAAGCAGCCAACTGTTCTGAAGGCATGCCCTGGTCTCACTGAGAAGCTTGACTCCCGTATCAGTGTATATCTAGAGACGACAAGTGCTGAGGGGGCTGGTGCCATAAGTATTCACAAGATCAGCGAGGAACACTTTGGCCAACCGTACATGTCTCTCACTAACAGTCAAAAGACCGAAATTCGCTCACTTGAAAAGACCTATCAGACTTGGAGAAACGATACCTCGATAGCTGCACATCAAGCGGTGTATGCTGTGGGAGTAACACCCTGTCTTGGCCGAGTAGAAGTCAATATGGATGACCCGGAACCTATCCTGCCATGTGAATCATGTCAAAGGGTCTTTGATTCTGCGGAGTTCAAGGCTGCCCTGCGCAAGAAGCGTGAAATTAACCCAAAAAATGCCATCTTTATTCCAAAGATTCATCACAATGAAACCAAGGCTCGAATATTCCTTCGCCACAATGGTCTCAGTGATTTCTTCAGTGAGGTATGAACATTATTACTGAACAGACAATACATGGCTAATTTCTCACACAGGCAAATAAGGGCTCTATCTGGCGACGTCTAGTTCGACAGATTATTGATGGTGAATACCAGAATGCACAAGTATTCACAGGCCTTGTGGAAGCTACTGTGATGGCCAAGGATCGTGAAATACGTGGTAAAGGAATGCAAAACTTCACGTATACTCCACACTACCGCGAGTTCCTCCACATTGTGCATAGTATCAGCCCACAGACCTACAGGCAATTGGGTCTTGAAGTAAAAATCGAAGATCCTCGTTCCATTCAGTATGTATTCTTTGCTCTAAAAACCGTTGATAAAATTGGTTTATGATGATATAGGAGGCGTGTGAACTCTAGACCTCGTTTTCCTCTTGGAATTCAAGAAAGGACCTACCAGTTTGTTGCCGATTATATCTCAGATTACAAGTATCCAGCTTCTGCACCACTGGGACTATCCGTTGATGATACAAAGCTTTTTGCCACACTCCAACCAATCCTAGACAAAACAAAAAGCAATGCAGGAGAGTGGTACCTGGTAGGAAATGTTGGCGATACTCCTATCAAAATTCCAGACATGGCAGCACTTGATGAATTTATTCAGGAAGCAGACAAGTATGAAAAAGCGACCAAAGTATGTTGTTCCTCTGCTAGACTGCTTGACCTATTAAATCATTTTGTCTAGCTTCGCCTGTGGGTGCTTCAGATACCAATTTCAGGGGTCCCTCCACTGGCTGTCGCAATCCTGCCTATCAGCGCAAAGATCAAAGCCCCCGAACTTGCTGAACTCCAGATAGATCTGATGAAAGGTCTTGTTTCTCGGGGTTATCATATTGTCAGTAATGCGAGTGATGGAGCTGCCGTGGAACGAGACTGCCAACGACGACTAGCTGCAGTTGGTACATGTGTTGAGTTCCGTATCAAAGCACCTGGGCCAGACGTTGAGGCATTCTCTGTCTCTCTCTGCAATCTTGATGGGAATGTCTTTGTGAATGCTCAAGATTCCAAGCATGCCCTGAAGACATTCCGGAACAATATTTTCACAGGTGCTCGGGTTCTAACACTGGGTAACTTCAATGCGACTTATCAGCATGTTCATGGGATTGCGATGCAGCCAAATTCTCCACTCTATAATCGCGATGTCATCAAATACGATAAGCAGGATGACAATGCTGCCTCCCGAATCTTCTCAGCTGACATGCTAGAAAAAGCAATGGAAAATCCAGAGGATTATCTAGGTCTCATTGTCTATCTTTTTGTCTTCGGAGAGTTCGTCGATGCTTTCCAGAGTCGCACGATGGCTCATAAAAACCGTGTCCAAATCGCTCTTCGCACTAAGCTGTTCCTGGATACATGGAAGCTTTTCTTAAAAAAGCTGGGCTATGCGGAGGCGCATCACTTTATCTCAAGAGAGGCTTATGACATTTGCTGTACTTTGGTCAATGGCTTACTCGGTGTCATTGTGATCTATCGCAGTCACCTCAAGCATCCGATTCCCTTGCTGCCATGGAAGCTTCAGAGCGAAGGCAACGAGCACACATTCGCAGACCTACGAAAGCTCTCATCTGATTTCTCTGTACAAGAGGCTATTCTCTCTATGCCGAAATTGCGTGCGATGGCACTTTCTTCCAGCAAGGCTCGCTTTGGGAGGGATAACTTCAAAGCTACAGCAAGCGGTTATCAGCATACGTACCTGAGTGATACAGGTCTGGACTACAGTACTCTGAGTACATTCCCTTCGGATGCAGAATTCGCCACAGCATATCACATTGCTATCGAGGAAAACGATGCACTATGGACATTGCTTGGGGTTCATCCAGAACTAATCAAGTTAGCTGCGGACCCTTCAATTGTGCCGATTGCAATTGATACATCGGATGATCTTCCTGAGGACAAAGAAGACTCCTCTTCTCCTGACCAGGACCTGTCAGCCCGTGAAGAGCTTCAAAATGCGATAGATGGAATTGAGAAAACATATAATCTCTCTCGAGAAGAGGACGAAGAACTTGATGCCTGTACAATTGCAGCCATCGCTCTGAATCTCCAGCAGCTAGCAACCATGTTCGTATCATATTTCATGCAGTGTCCAGTCTTCCGCTAACAGGACTATCTTCAGCAATGATGTACCAGACACAGACAAGGAACAAGCTGATGCAATACGAACCGAAGTACAACGTGCCCTAGAAGCACATCCAAGAGCAGTTTTCTCTATTATTCGGACGATGGCAGCAGCCTCAGAGCCCGACGACGACGATACTGGCTCTGATATACCAAACTCAGGCAGTATCTGTGATATCAATTCAGCGGAGCTGGAACCTCTGCTTCTCCTTCGTCGGCAGCATCAGACAGAACAGGCTCGAAAAGGTGTCCGCACTTACAGGCCATCAACGATCAGGAATCCAGCAAAGAACTCCACAAAATCAGGGCCAAGAGAGACCACTGATCGAGAAAAGCTTGCCCGTCGAATCTCAGCAATCAAGATTCGTGCGAATGAACGAGGGACAAGCACAGGTCTCAATCGCACGGAACGCTGGAAAGACCAAAGCGTGACATCTAAAAGCATTGCGGCAAACGGTAATTCAGCAAATGCAGAAGTAGTTGCTAAGGGACGGGCCTCAGATGTAAGTCATACTCATAGTACGAGATATATATAATAACTCTGACACTGCATTCAGGTCATAAAACGTCGACGTACTGCATTCAAAGCTCTCAAATGCAACTCAATCTTATCAGAGGCGGGCATCTGTAAAACAAATCCCGTTGAGAATGGTGCCTGGGGATTCGTGATAAACGGATCAGAAGTCTTTCTCGCCAGAGGTCAGTCTGAAGCTTTATCAATCTGGAACCTGTAATTGACCAAATTAATTCCATGAACAGTACAGACAATGTACTCAAAGAGTGCCGGCAAAGGCCCTAATCATTCATGGATCTCGAGCTCGGAAAGCATTGGGGCTATCTCCTATGTCATTGTGCAGACATATGAGCACCTGAATCGCCGGACTTTCCAGCGTGTCCATCGCCAGTTCGCCCACATGGGTTTATCCCGGATCGCACATCTACCATCAAATTCATTCTTGACAGTCGTTCCCGGTGATTCTGTGATGATTTCGGGCGATCGTATCAATATTTCTGTGCAAACTATGAGTATCTTCGATAACTTGACTGCAGAGAAGGATGCAATTGTAAAAGCAGTTGTCAGCATGAACACTGTACGAAGAAGGGGGCAGGGACGCTACAATATACTCACTGTAGAGGAAATTGATGACATTGACCATTAGACAAGACACTCCTGTGTTGTTATCGATTTTTTAGCGATTTTTGGCGATTTTTAGGCGATTTTTAGGCGATTTTTGCGATTTTGTAAGGTCGGAACGGAAGTTCGGACAAAATTTTCTAAAATTTCCAATTTTGAAAAAGTTCGGACAAGATTGGGACGTTGTCTGCAAAAGAAAGTTCGGACAAATTGTCCACAAAACTGAAAATTGGCGTACCGACCTATGTACGGATAATTGGGGGTCCTCCCTTACCTACATGGCCTGTCATGAGACTTTGCATATGACCATCAAACAGCATAATAGGGCTGACTAGTTATAAATATATATTTCACAAATATCCATATATAAAACAACTGAATATTGTTCACCACATGTACACAAATTGTAATTCAAATGAGCTCCTCAATGTCCATATACACACCAGACCGACTTGTTGACATGTGAGCCCAAACTTCTGGTACATAATCCTCTGATGAGCAGTGCGAAAGTTGATGGGGAAGAACAGGTGCATGACCAAAATACAGATAAAAAGAATCAGCGTAGTGTGCAGCAACTGTTTTCTCAAGTTCTAAAAAGTCATTTTCCGTCCAGCCCATAGTCTGGACTTTGTCAAGCAGTGCTGGATGTGGACCATTCCATGCCCGCATCATTTTCTTCATGGCAAAGATATATGGTGCACACTGCAACCACAGGTGATGCGCAACACCGTAATTGGCACATCCAACATCGATCTGGCCAGGTAAATGGTGACCATCAGGAAAACACTGACTGACATCTTGAGGGTGTGAAGAAGCAGTTGCTTGGCAGTGCAATGCTCTGAATTCACAACGGAAATTTACTTCACCAAGCTCCCAGCATACTTCCTGCTGTTCCTCTGATGTGAGGGACTCATATGTCTTCCCTCGCCAAAATGCTGTGTGTGCATCATTATCTGCTCACAGAGGAAATTCTTCAAGGTATCCACTCATCATCTTTTGTACCTCCTCACGCCGCTTAGCTGCCCACCCACTTGTTTCGCCAGCTGAATGAAGGAAACCCATCGCAAGTACCGTCCGCCACTCCTGGTGGTACAGATTGACCGGTACTTGCTCGGTCACTGTTAGACAAGCAAACAGTGGTGCTCGCAAGTGAAGCCATGACACTAGGTATGATTTTACTTTTTCCTCCATATTCAACGTTGCAATGATGTCTGGGCAAGGGAATGTGTATTGATTTTCATGCGGAATTGCTGTAGGATTAGAAGCTTCAGGCCATGCTGAAGAGTGACAGTGAGACAAATCGGCAACAACAGCGAGAAGGCCAAGACGCCATGGTTCAACCAAGGGGGGCAGGAAAGGGTGCTTTGGGTCAGTTAGCTGGTGTGAAGTCCCCTTTGCTTGTGATCCAGAGGCCTTTTTTTGATCTGTGAAGGAGATGGAATTATTAGGCCTAGGTGTTGATGAAAATAGCAAATACTTACATGGCGAATAACGAGAACTCGATGTCATCGACATGGCAACAGGGACATCCTCCCGACCCATGATAATCAGAGTCGACAATGCAAAGGGATCCACCCAATGTGTTGAGTGCATGGTAAAGTCTTGAATCTTGCGGTACTTTTGGGGGTCGCTTGATGATCCAACGAACACTGAGGGCAGTCGTAAAGGGCACGGTTCGTCCACAAAGGGCGGCATGGTGAAGTCGGACAGCTTATCAATGTGGACACCTGGCAGGTCCTTCATCGCAACGATGCGCCATACTGGAATGCCAGCCTTGAAGAAACGTTGGATGATGGTAGCGTCATTAGAAAATGCGCCAACAAGGGTGTCATCGACGGGCATACTAGGTGCATCACTCTCTGGAGCTTCCATAAGAGGCTTGTAAATCGTCATATACTCGACAAATGTGTGTAATTCGTGTGCAACACACTGGGTCTCGGCAACAGTCAGACAGACGCAAGTAAATGAGGTAGGGAGGGCGTGAAGACATCCCAAAAGTAGTTCAATGATGCTAACATGGCTTTGCAAGCCACCCAGCATGGTACTACTCCCGCTGATGCTACCAACAGAGTCGATTACACCCTGGCATGCACTCTGCAGCCTCAGAAACGTCAAGTGGCGCAGATGTCCCACACCCTTGACAATGGCCGTATCGTCGCACTCCATGAAGTTGTAATGAGTTAGCCCGTGAAATAAAGGGCATAGAGCTTTGCCTTCCTCCGGCGCAACCCTATGAATACATGCGAAGTGGGGATATTGTTCAATATATGCTTGAGGCCATTGAACGTGGTCATCGATCCCGTATCGATAATTTGCTCGCATGTACACTTCGCGCTGGGCACCAATAGGCGGTCGAGGCATGATTGACGAGTTGGGTGTCACAATGAATGAGTCCTGGCTATCCAGAATGGTACCGTATTTGCCGTTGAAAGGGCCATTGGCTAGATGTTTGTTAGAAAGGAATGTAGTCCCAAAGGTAACCAGCAACGTATGTGTACCGGCAGCACCGTTGTGAAGTAGAAGATTTGGGTCGCCTCAAAGTTTTGAGGGTGTGAGGTCTTCAGGAAGCATGCGTGGCAACTGGGGAGCTTTTGAAGTTGAGTTTAGGCCGAGAAAACGCGATATCGTCAAGGCAAGGGAAAGGGAGCCTGGTCGGTATGGTCCAGCCGCCGCCAAAAGACATCGAGAAGTTTTGGCAATACACTCATCGACCGAATGTTTGCGTCACACGATTGACTAGACCACTGACGAAAGACGTCAAGCAGACACAGTGACACAGTTGTGTCAACCATCAGGGCAAATTGAGAAAAGGTCACCGACAAAGACATCAAGCGACCGTGGCGACATGACTGTCAACCACAACGAAGAGCAAAAAGAAAATGAAAGGAAGAAATGCTCACCTTGAATCAACAAAGTGATGTAGTGGCTAAAGGCACGCTCAATGAATTAATGACTGCATCTGAATTATTCTGGACACGTGCAACAAAGTCACGTGTGCTGACTAATTGTAATCTTGTGCACGATCTTGAAACTTGCTTTCCTCTTCTACCATTGGGCTTGACCTGCAAGGTCGGCCTTTCTGTTTGACGTCTTTCATCAACAGATGGATGGGCTTGACAGCCACTGTCAGCCTCGTTCCTTGATGTCTTTTGTTGGGAAAATTTCTATTGATATTGATACAACACTAAAAATTAAACATCACTACTACACGGAATCATGTACTGAGCGTGCTCTACATGCACGATATATACGCTCATCCCGTCATTCATCCATTGCCTGCTCGACTGTCACCGTGCACCTACTCCCTGGACCTCATTTATCACCACTCTCCCTTGAGACCTCCTTCAAATCAGCTGGCTAATAATCACCAAGCATTGCACCTCGATACGACATGGAGCCCACCTATTTCCACCTCACCTCGAGTCCTTTATCGCTTCAGCTCATTCATTGTGACTATCGCAAGGCTTCTCGCTGCATGTCATTCATGCGCACAGGGTCCTTCAGTGAAGTCGAAGAAACCAATAAGGACGAGTTTGGTGCGCTCAGTACGCTGAAGGCTAGTGTAATTACGTGTCCGTTTGGCCACAGCTGAGGTGTGTTCATGTTTTATTGCATTAATCATGTGTGTGGCTCATTGCTGACTGCCAACATTAGTACATTTGTGTCCAGCATTACACTGCCTTTCAAATGTGTCCTGCATGCATTGCACTTCCATGTTGATTCAGGATGCTTCTTGGCCTCTCAAAAGGACATAAGACATTGGAAAAGCTACCTCCAATCCCTCACTTCTCACAATGTCCGATTCAGTGGAGCACCGAGAACAGTTGCCAGCCCCAGTTGCCAGTACGACGAATATGCCTTCAGAAGTGCCTACCTCTGATCTCGAGGAGTTGCACGATTATTTCAAGACTCGCGGCCTCATTGACATCCCGCGCTTGCTTCAATCTTACCAAGACCAAGACCAAGTAAGATTCAAGTCTCTATTCTCAGTCTCTTGATAGGCTCACAGCCGCGCAGACACTTCGGGAGGCTCAGCTTCAGGTCAATGACCTGATGGAGAAAAACCAGCTGCTCACGCTGGCGATGCCTTCTGGATCCGGCGACAAGAAATCCACCTTGACGAAGGTCCAGCATAAGTATATCACGCAGTTTGCCAAGCACTGCGTGTCAACGATTGATCCATGGGTGGATGAGAGCAAAATTTTCCAAACTCGGGAGTCTATAGACAACGGGTTGGTACTCAGCCCCGAATGATACGCCTCTCCAGAGTCGGAAAAGAATGTGCTTTATGCAGAGGTATACGCAATTTTGAAGCCAGAACACGAAGTCCTATTCAGACGGAACTATGGTCCGGCGAGAAAATGGGTATGAAATCTACTTCATTATCTTTCAATACTTCATGTGCTGACATCTCTTTCTCAGTTTGCCAAATGCGCCTCTGATGGCCGTTCCACATTCATTAGCTGCATCAAGAACGACTGTTTCCGTATCGTCTTTGGGTCCATGGTCCCATCAGCCTCAGAGCAAGGATTTGATGCGTTCGAAGATCTCACCTGTCAACAATTACTAGGCTATGACACCAAGAAGAAAGTATACACATCTCTACCACCTATCCTTTGGCCAGATGGCATGAGGGGTACCGACAATCGTTATTTGTTTAGAAATGAGACCTTGATGAAGGTAAAGTCTACTTTGTGCGCATGTCCGGCCTAAAGGGTATCATGATTTCAGATCCTAACTGTCACTTTGTTCGGCTTGGCAAGTCTGAAGGAAGCCAAAGCCAACAAGAAGAAGCCAACGAACGGAATCCTCTGGGGCATGAACGAAGTCACCCCAGGTGCTATCGCATTCACAGCCATTATGGTTAGTATACCCCCAGCCTTAGGACTTGCGGTCGCTCACAAGCTATTTGCTAGGCTTGTTTTGTTCTTTCTGGCGACGAACATTTTGATAAACGTGGCGTGCGCTCTCATATTCAATATGCAGCCGATTTCAAGCTCTACAAATCAACCATTATCAAGTATCTCAACAAACGCCACATGAAGGACACCATCGCCACATTCAATCAATTTGTCTTCGAGGACCGGGGATTGGATCACAATAACCAACAAGCCGAAGATGACGAGATCATTGAGATACCTAACAACTTCTCTGATTCCTCCGGATCTGGCGAAGAGCCCTTCGAAGTACAAGGAGTCAATACCCAATCCAATTCAGAACTCGCACCCGCCTCCGGCCCTTCAAACGTTACCGTTGAAGAGCTTATTGGCAATGTTGGAGCAGTAACCCTATGTGAAAATCATTATATTATAACGATTTAATGCTAATTGTCCTTTTCTAGCTGAATCTAATGCCATGAACAACGTTGAACACACTGTAAATACCCTTTTGTTACCTTCACAGACAATATTAGCCCTGATGTTGATGAACAGACCCAGGTAACGGACAAGATAGACATAGGTCGTGGTCGGGGAAACAAATGGCAGGGCCGAGGTAAAGTCCAAGGTGCAGCCTTGGTCTCCCAGCATCAAGCACCTGTGCCGACTCGTCGAAGCAATCGTACAACGTGCCGAACTGATGAGGATGAAGGTATCGAGGAGGATGATATATATGGGTGATGATATACAGCATGTAATGTACTTGTTGCTTCTAAACAATGTGTGATTTCTGCCAGAAACCGATCAGAACATGAGCAGAGCATTCGACGAGACTTGTTTTTTAAAAAAAAAGGCCACATTTGTTCCAGTCATGATATATTGAGTCGACGCCCCATATATATAAAAGCCATATGGCATAACTGTAATACTGCTACTCTCAATAATTATCTAATACTGTAAACTATTGGTCGCTGGTTCGACTCTCCTTGTTGTAAATTTTCCGTTCTTTCCTTATTTTGCTTACGTAATACACCCAGGCCTTCAAACGACTATTAGATTAAATTGAATAAGATATGAATATAGTAGATTAGATTGAATTAGATATCTAATAGATCAGATTGTGTAATGAATTCGATATATATTTATTGAATTTTTCGGCCCGCTAATTTGACACTTTATAAGCTATCTTATTAGCTACCTTATTAGCCACCTTATTCGGACCATATCAGAAATCAAATTTCTTATAACCTTGCCAACTGAACCGTCAGTCGGTGCCTTATATGTATCAAATAAGGAAAACTGTCGTCCTTATTTGGCTCCTCGTAAGCAAACACTTGTTACTTATAAGATCTTATAATCCCCTGCCTCCGCTTACAGCCGAACGTTACCTTATAAGGCCTTATAAGGCAATTCGGACTTTTCCGACATAGTTGGAGATTCGATCCTAGAACATTAGACCCAGAAATAATCCGTGAAATTATATTACGCCTCGACAGCCTTCCCTTTCTGTCTACGATGTCCATCGATCAGAATCGACCAAATAGCGTTCCTTTCGGTCTAATCCACAATATTCGTCGCCTTACCGTCAGCCAAGGCGGACCCATTAACGATATCCCCTCTCTTATCGCAAATAATCCACATCTTGTCAACCTCTCTGTCACACATAGACTTCATCTAGACGATAACCTCAACTTCGTCACTCTGTCTCTCAGCTCGCTCTTCAGCAAATTCCCGGTTGGGCAGTTCAGCAAAGTCCAGGTTCTATATTTAAGTGGTAGTGATATAGTTCTACATCCATCCTCTATTCCATCGCTCATTCCGCACCTGCGACATCTCACGGACCTCTCCATCTGGAGCTTCATTTTACCGGCCGCGTTTTGGGATTACCTTTGGGATGCCAACATACATCTCAAATACCTATCACTCTATCCTTGCGAAGTACACCCTGCCCTAGTGCAGTACTTATCCTCTTATACTGGATTGCGAAAGCTCTACATCTATTTCAAAACGCCATTGGACAACAGCGAATACGTTGAGACGCGTTCTTTTTGGTTCCTGCCCGTAATTCAGAAACATGCCCTTCACTTGACCATGGTTGATATCTTATCTTCTACTCCGGGGATCTGGTGTTTGAGTGAGTTCATGATTGGACATCTGTTACTATGTGTTCATCTCCGGAGCATTTCTGTTCGTGTTGACGACATCAGTGCTCGAGTAAAGGGCAGCAAGAATGTGGTTGTGAGCGTTGTTTTCATGTCGCAGCGCTGTTCATGGCTGACGCTCGGGGATAGCAACAGCTTATACGTTGTCTACACATCTGGAACTTTTTGGGATTCCTAGAAATCAAGGTCGTTGCCGACCGCTCCATTGACCCTCCCTCAGGTTATTACCGAGGTATTCCAGGCTACGTGCTTCGAAATATTCTTGCCGCATACTGTCTCCGTCCCACTGCCGCCATGCTCCGACTGACTCTCCATACTGATTTGGCCGAACTTCGTATGAGGAAACTTCCTCTGGAAAGTGACAAGTATGCCTTCAGACCGCAAAATTTGACATATGAGGGTAGCAAAGCGGCGAAAGAGCAGAAGAAGGGGCCTATGTTGGATGGCGACGACGAGGTAGAATCTATTATGTTCAAGCTGGTTTCAGACGAGGCAATGTTAACTTAGTAGGAGTATGTAAAGGATCTTCCACACGAAAGGCCCTCTTCCCAGCAATGTGTACGAGTCGGGCGTATATGAAGAAAGCTAGGTTAAAGACACGAAAACATGGTAGGAACTAAGTGTTAATAAGAGAAGATGGCTAAAATGCTATACGTAGCTGCGCGCAGACCGCATGTATGCAAACTAAAGACATGATGGACTACTAACTCCATAGAAATTCACGTCCCCTTATAGCGTAGCTCCTATCTCCGAGACCGAGACCGATCCTCAGTTAGTTTACATCCTTTATAGCGTGGAAAGAGAATCACGATGCCAGAAGAACGAAAGACTAGGGAGTGAACTCCTACCTGTCGATGTATATCATTCGAGGAATCTCGAACTAGACTAATTTTAATGCTATGCATTACCTAGATACATCACAACGTCCACAAGAGTCTAATGACGTATAATTACATGCTGTCCGCAGGGGATTCAAGGCCCTATTGTATCAAAGTCGGGTATCCGTCACCTTCAAGCTCTTCCTTGTGGAAACGATCAATTAACTGGTCATGAATCCATTCAGTAACATGCGTGGTATTAATAGCAGAACCGCCTACTTACCACGCTCAAACCTCCACGTCTGGTGCAGGCCATCCCATTTGGTCCAAAGTGTAATCGGGTCGCCTGGAACAGGGTCTCCGTAGTTCCACAAATCAAAGTTATACGTCGTGTTTGGGGCAAAAACCCTGTTATAGGGTATGGGTGAACGGCAAGAACGTTGTTTCATGGGTGGACACTTACCGGAAGGTCGTCTGATCGATCTCATCGTGCCAAATGTGCCATTCGAAAGGTTCAGCAACAGCCAAGAGCTTTGTGCCATTCCCAGCAGTACCTTCGAGCCCAAGGTATTGGTTCGATGAGACTGAACGGCAAGTCCACGAGCGACCGGTCCATGTAAGGACCCACTGCATTGAATTAGGGAAGAAAACTAGAAAGCTGAATGAAAGGCAGCAGAAGCATACCTGTTGATTGGCGCCATTATGGTCAGGATATCCAATGACTGGGATCCACAAAAATTAGTGCGGTTGAGAACAAAGGGAAATGGGTCAACCCACTCGCTGTGTTGTCCAAACCAGAGAGGTCCAAGAGCGTCCCTGATTTGGCGTTTCTTATCTTGTATGTGGAACCTGACTCGACCGACATAGTTGTAGCGGCAGAAGAAACAATCGCGCGTAACGATAGGATGAACACTTGCTCTTTTATGGGAGAGCACCACTTATGTCATCGTGGAATGCACCATGACGATGACGGGCTATTCGGACGTCATTCGAAGCGATTTGATTCCACTCCGACCACTGACAGGAATGAATGAGCAGCAGCGATGATAGAGTGGAGATTGACAATATTAAACCTTGAAGGTGGAGTGACAGACGTCCGTGCAATCAACGCGGCTTCAGTGCATTCAGCTCACTAGAAGTAAATTGTTAGAAGGTAATTAATAAAATTTAATATACAAAAAAGAAGGGAAGCCTCATTGCGCGCAAAGCGAACTAAAAAATCGTTTTCCAAGCATCGTCATGTGATCGCGCCTCGTGATCCGCGGACCAATAACCCTTTCAAAGGCTCTCGATCTCTTTGAGCTGAGAGAGGCGGATCAATTTAAAGCAACCAAGGAACCCCCAATCTTCAATGACCAGTGTTAGACGCTTGGGCAATCCAAATGATGAGCTTGGAGCTCCGCTTCGGGCAGCGATCACTGACAGCAAGCTCAGTTACGTACAATCGTGAAGGCCGAGATTGCGAGCCCAAAGCGAGCCTAAACGGCGGAACGATATAGATATTGTTAGGCCAAAGAAGGAGGGTGCTGCGTGGCTGATAATGGTCGCGGATATCAATGACCGGAAGCCTTATCTTTACTAACGCTACATGGAGGTGTTCATGGATGAACTGGCCCCTCCCCGCCGTCCCCAATAGTCATGCCCAAATAAGAGATCGCGAGTGGATTAAAATTCTAGTTTAAGACATGTTACTGGACATACCGCTAGACATCTGCAATATAATGCCAATTCTTGACATAGATGTTCTTTTCAAAAGTGATTTTATCCGGATGCGTGATCAATTACTATTGAAGATTAATCAGCATTGGCCCAACGATTGGCAGCTAGGTTGGCATAGAGAGACATCAAGGGCAAATCAAGGGTCGGGAAGATGGTGAAAAGATAACAGAACGGTCGATCAGTTATATTTTGATCGGACGAGTACTCAGCACCCGCACGTGTTGCCATGCGACCACTTACACGATTTCCCGAGAGCTTGTCAATCTAACCCGAGTGCCACAAATCACAAAACTAACTGGGGTGCATCTTGGCTCGCTTGGTTAGAATATGGACACTGTCATAGAATTGGCGTTGCCACAATGTGTAGTAAGTGGCAATCTCATCAGAGTATCGCAGCATAACGGAAATCTATTTTGATCAGCCAATACGATGCGGGAGAGTCCGACTATTGTCGAGGTTTCACGAGCACCTGTAATGATTCGCTCTGTAGGAGTCCATCTTCGGCCCAGGGGCACAAATGTGCGAAATTCTTTTTAGGGATGATGGTAAAGATTTTGGCGTTCTAGATGTAGATCTTAGAGGAGGAAAAAATCATAAAGAAGCAAGCGCACATCCATATTGTCCCATAGGACATCTCCTGGGGCAGGAACTTTCATTGAACCAGCGACGTACGCACATAATCTCATGCAAAGGAAACGATACATCGACAAAGCTACTCCAAGATGATCTAGATTTTCCTATTTTCGTTAGCAGACCATCTAGGTGGACAGGAGAGAAAATTTCCGTCTTTGTCTGCTGAAAATATACATCTCGTCACAGCTAGCCCAATGCTACTCACGTTGGCAGCCAGCGTCATAGCCAACCGAACGGGTGTCTTTGTCACCTACTGCATCGAAATCACTGCGACGAGACTTCATACCCGGGGGGGCTTCACTGGTTCGAAAAGACCCTTCCGTACTGTTGCTAACACGATTTTTTTTTTGTCAGCTGCAGGTCGGTTCGATGCTGCGGGGGGGGGGGTCCATTGTCGCTTGGTGGAAACGATACCATGTGTCCGATAATCGTTGAGAGTTGTATAAGACACACAACACCAAGAGTAGCCGTTACATCGTCAACGGTCGTCAGGATAGAAACGACCCTTCAGCATAGTACGTATATAGATTCTCGGCAGATCGGATAGATCTCATCATTGGTCTTGGGAAGGGTACGCGTCGGGCCTGCGGGTCATGAACCGTCAAAATATTTGGATAGTTCCTCAGGTAGAGTACCACTAGTACATCGGTCTCTGGTGACGGAAGTAAGGTTTCTAAGCTTATCATAGCATTGACAGTCAGTCTCCCGTTAAAATCTTCTGCGCAATCACTTACGTGTTTGCAGAATTCTTGGTATATAAGTAGTTAGCCTCCTTGTCGCGTGTA
Source organism: Armillaria luteobubalina (assembly GCA_030435615.1). Lineage (NCBI taxonomy): Eukaryota > Fungi > Basidiomycota > Agaricomycetes > Agaricales > Physalacriaceae > Armillaria > Armillaria luteobubalina. The sequence continues at coordinate 175,310 of JAUEPU010000069.1, forward strand.
GCTGTTTTCGCTACTTACTCACTTTGTTTGATTCCAGTCTCTTGATTCTAAATCACGGTAAACTGAGAAGTTAGTGAGTGAGTACCACAACATGACTCTACAGGCGTCAGAATTTCACGGAGATAGAAACGAGTAATCAATGTAATGGGTACGCGGGCTCGAATAGATTTTCACTCACAGATGGAGAAACATCAATTCCCGTCCTCTATAGAGAGCAATGGAATCTGTTTGGTGGGCTTAGCTAAAACTTCGCATCTGCATCAACGATATGCAAAATACAGACTTTGAAGACTTGATATGAACTAGATTTTGCGAAGGTTCGGCCATCGAGGGCAGGGCTGTAGCAACATCAGTAGCGATCAGTGGCGATTTTCGGATTGACTTAGCAGAGTGACGGGAGTCTGACTGCGGCTATTGCATTTACTTCGCAGATGTGTCGATATAGTCTGGCTAGCTTATAAACGGTCCGTGCTGATAGATAAGCTTACAGTATGAGAACTTTTCTTGGACGCAGTTTCCAGATTACCAACAGACAACTTGGTACTCGCTGGCTTCGAATTTTCTTCGTATGTCGAGCCCATCCTTTGATACGGCTCTGCGAAATGTTAGCAGGGCACAAAGCTATAAAACTCGGGTCCGGTTTACCTTCCACCAGTGGCCAACAGCCAGCAGCGATGACTCGGACCGGGAATAAACAACACGGAGTAATCTCATGTTGTCAAGCCGGGGCTTTTGCATGTTCGAAACTTTACATTTGCGTGCCCGTTAAAGATGATCAAGAAATGATGGACGATGGAGAGAAACATAATCGAACCTCGAGGCCTCCGGCAAAAAGCGGCTGACTCGGACCGAGTGACCTGGAGTAACCCTAGTCACACTGTCACGGAATACCCAAGACAAACCACTACTTGATCACGACACTCAGCACAAAAAGCTCTCGATACGCCGCAAGATTCCTCGCCTGGCTGCCTTCGTATTGTAATTCTTCCTCTCTAGTGATATATCCCTATGCTCGACACAAAAAAAGTACTCTCCCTGTACATTGTTCGACCGCTTCAAGCCTTGAAGCCTTCCTTCGCTCAGTATAAATGGGAGTACCGTACCCGTCCAAAATGAGGGAATCCAAAAATCATGGCAGCTGTGAGAGCCACATAGTCCCAGAGGTTTGTGCTTTCAGCGTAACTCGCCGGTTCTTGGCTGATTTCTTTACAGACATATATTTCCAACTAAGGTCGGCAATGTGCAGCTGCGGCCTGCCATCTCGTACTGACGCGATCGTAAGTCTACTTGGTACATATATACATCAGCAGAAGTTAGAACGGACTTACATAAACTGAATATTCAGGCAGCTTCGCGTAAGTGTACTGTAGATCTCGCTATTGCATGCGTTGAGGTCCACATGCAATGCATTTTGATAAAGATACCCCTTTCAAAACTGTACCGCTATATGGAGCTTTCGCGTACACGGTGCGAGAAATTCACACAACGCCTGAGAATCTGCTACCCCCGGGGTTCTCAACCGCTGGTCTCCTCACGGAAGCGGAAGCAATATGACAATGCTTTCGGTGTTCCATGTATAGCCGATATTGCTTTGAGGCATACTCTCCCACTGCAGCCGGAATGGAGGCCAGTGATTCGAATATCCTATATATACTCTGTTGGCAGAGGATATCGGTCGTCCACCCATGGAGCCTCTTGGTACTGTGCGCAGCCGATCCTTTCACTCCGATGAAAAGGGCTCCCCCATTGACGAGAAGAGGGATTCCGCTGATGTAGTTTCCGACGTCGCTTTCCAAGGAGATGTCTACGACGACTTGCGCGTCATCGATATGGGTGAAGATGGGAAGGAGCGTCCCATTGGTATCTCTCTTTCTTTACCACTGTTCAAGGGCTAACCAGATGATACAGAAACCGACATGGACGTCGCCACCCGTCTTATCTCCCTAGAGGACGACCCTACGCTTCCAGCATCTACCTTTCGCATGTGGTTCCTCGGTATCGGCCTGTCATGCTTCGGTGCCGTTCTTGGACAGATATTTGTAAGGGCCACCTCGACGCTGTGACAATCTGTACCTGACGCAACTTAGTACTTCCGGCCGCAAACTGTGTTCGTTTCACAGTTGTTTCTTCAAATCCTAGGATATATACTCGGCGTCGCTCTCGAAACCATCGTACCCGGTCCGGGAAATCCTATCGAGAGTCTCAAGACAAGAGATACTGCGTTTTGGAGGTTCATGAATCCTGGTCCTTTCAGTAAACAAATTTCCTTGGATTATCTTGGCAGGCTCAGACTGAACATCTTCTCAGATATCAAGGAACACGTCGCAATAACCATCTTCTCCACAACCGCCGCCGAATCCGCCCTCGCCATCAGCATATTTGCCGCAGACGACTTGTACTACAGCATTCAGGTACGCGACATCAATCCGCCAAGCAGATTGTCGTTGTCTAATGGACTCGTAGCCCAATGCCGCAGTGGGCATCTTCACTCTGATTGGCAGCCAACTCATCGGATACGGACTAGGCGGCATAATGCGCGCATTCCTTGTCTATCCCACTTACATCGTCTTCCCTAATCTGCTACCCACCGTACAGCTGTTCGACGCCCTCCACAGAGGCAAGAAGATTTTTCTCCAGAAGAAGCGCGTCCATTTCTTTTGGAGTATTTTTGTCGCAATCTTTGTCTGGGAATGGTTTCCTGAGTATATAGCCCCGACCCTGACGGGGATCAGTATTTTCTGTTTAGCGAAGAGGGACAGTGCTTGGTTCACTAGGATTTTCGGTAAAGGAGAATCGATTTTCATAACAGGATTTTTCTGATGCAGGCTGAACAGGTGGCGCTGCGGGCAATGAAGGACTTGGAATGTTTGCCTTGTCTTTCGATTGGAACTATGTAGGTTCCGGTGGAGGCAGTATGGGTGCATTGTACGTTCTCTACCGATCCAAGATACCAACTCGATACTTACATGATTCAGGTTTACGCCTATCTCGACGCAATTATCACAATACTTCGGAACAATGATCTGCATGTTAGGATCATCTTCTTTCGGATGGGTAAACATAAATTGACCGCTATTCCATGTAGAATTGCATTTTGTGCCTGCTACGCTCGCAACACCTGGAGCGGCCAGAATTTCCCGTTCCTATCGCAGGCACTCTTCTATGAGAACGGAACGTTGTACGATCAGCTCAGCATTCTGAACGACGATTTTAGATTGGACCCGGCAAAATTGGCGGTGCAGGTGATCCTCGTTTACGCTATTGTTGATCTTGCGATTGAACTATCCTAGGGTCTGCCATGGTTCGCCAGCTCTCAAGTCCTCACCAAGATCGGTAACAACCTAGCTATCGGCGCAACAATCATGCACGTTGTGTTATGGTACGGTAAAGACATCATCGAGGTCGTCAAGAAATACAAGGTAGAAAATCTAGCATCCCGTTTCTTCAATTTTCTGACAGCGCATCGAGAACGGCGAAAGCTACGATCCCCACTTGGACAAAATGAAGGTATACCGCGAGGTTCCGATGTGGTGGTACATAGCCATCTTCTTTGGAAGTTTCGCTATGGCTATGGCTACCGTGTACACTAGTGACTCCGGGCTTCCATGGTGGGGTTTGATTGTCGGTACGTGATTATCTCCTACTGTATGCAGTCCGGCTAAGCGACGTTCTCCAGCGATCATCATCTCGGCAGTGTTCCTTCCATTCGTCGTTACAGTATACGCAATTACTGGCTTCGTGCCAGATATCCAGAGCCTCGTACAAGTGCGTCGTCTGCATCACTCATCTATGTATTTAGTCTCATCGCTATGTCGTAGATCATTGGCGCATCTATGATGCCAGGAAGTCCTCAGACAAACATGTATTTTACGCTCTACGGCGCCAACACTCTCAACCAAGCTCGTGGGCTCATCAGAGATCTCAAAATGGTGGGCCCAGCCTCAATGATCTTCGGCTCGTCTTACCTCTCTTAAAGGGACAATACACTAAACTACCTCCTCGCGTCACTTTTGTGGTTCAGTCTGCTGGAACAGTCGTTGTACGCATTTATTTGGCACCTCGTCTTGGTCCTTAGTCTCACTAATCATGCCAAAAGGGCGGTCTCTTGAACTACGTTATCATGAAAGTTATCATCAATGCCCATCGGGAAATTCTTCTCGATGTGCAAGGAAACAACGTGGTACGTCTCATTTCATCGTTTCACCGAGATCCGTCCACTAACGCACAGCCTAGTGGTCTGGCCAGCAGGTCCAGGTAAAGCTCTATCAATAACCCAATAGATAGAGAGACTGAGGTTGAGAAAAACAGTCCTTTAACAGTGACGCCGTATCTTGGGGGGCACTAGGTAAACAGCTCTATTCTCCTAGTGGTCGATACGGTGTGAGTACTCTGCATACCTATATATATATATCTGCTGACCTCGCGCACACACAGCTTGTACCACTATCTATCCTGATCGGCCTCGCGGCACCCATCCCATTCTGGCTTATCCACCGTCGATACCCAAAATTAGGCGCCAATCATGTCGTGACGCCTATCCTCTGCTGTGAGATAACTTGGGCATTATGGGGTCTAGTCATCATCTAATGTGCTTCTTCCAGGGACACTCGGGTATCTCAGTGTCGGGATCAACTCTTCTGTGTTCACGACGTTTTGCTTGGCGGTGTTCTCACAGTATTATCTCCGGCGATACCGTCCTGGGTGGTTCAGAAAATACAACTTCCTAATGTCCGCGGCATTGGACGGTGGCACCCAGGTACGTCTGTCTGTGTAGCTATCATGAGATGGACTCACTGACGGGTTGCAGGTTATGGTGTTTGTCTTTACGTTCGCCGTTGGAGGCGGTTCTGGTACGGTGGTCAACATGCCTAATTGGGCGTTGGTACGTATCTGAAATGCAATAACACTTGGTGGTACGCTGACGATGCCCTCTAGAATCCGACTGGCAATCCAGATTATTGCAAGAGGCTCACTTAAACTCAGGGGTCCTCGCAACAATCGAAATATTAACTGAAGGTTACTGTACAATATCTACAGAGAGGTTTAAGGACGCTTTGAGAATCGAACGTTCATTTCAAAGTTAATCATCGCGAGCTTTGAGTTGCAATCCCCCGGACATTACCACTGCTCCTCAGCCGGACGAACTAGACATCGTTCACGATTAGATGTCGAAGCATAACTGGGCTTATTCACTTACGGTCCAACTCCTATGTCCACGCTGATTTTTCTTGTTGGGCAAGATTGAGGTACGCCTGGACAGGAAGGATCAGCAGGAGGATAAATCCAGTAATCGGAAAAGATAAGCGTACCTTGGCGATACTGTCCGGGTTGAGCCCGATCATCTGTTCACCGCTACGCTCGACAGCAGCTCCAGTTTTGATAACTGGTAAATCCATGAGTCGAGCGCAAAGGGAGTCGAAAACGAGAGAACACGTACGTCCATCTATAATAGCCTGCGTGTATCCGAATGAATTGAACGCATTTTTGTAATCATTTAGAAACTCACATGCGCGACCTGAAATTCAGAGCGAGAGTCAATGGCATCAAAGGTAGAAGACAGCACAAGAAAACGTACATGAATCCCATCTCTCGGTCCAAACTCCTTCGCCAAACTCTGCGAAAGCGCCCTTGTACCATGCTTTGCAGCAGCAAACGCGCTCGTCGTCCTATTCCCCCTCAAGCTCGCCGTAGCGCCCGTAAATATCAGCGTTCCCCTCCCAGTCTTCTCATCCGGCTGGGTACTCAGCAGTCTCGTGATAGCGTTCCTAGAAAACGAGAACGCAGCTACGACGTTTGTGTCGAGTGTCTCCAGTATTTCTTCCTCTGTAGTCTCGAGGAAGGACTTCCAGACTGCATGCCCGACGTTGAAGAGCGCGGCTCGTAGGGCGTATTGAGAAGTAGGGTAGTAGGAGTTGATAGACTCGAAGGCTGAAGTGATGGATGCAGGCTTGTACGAAGGAATGGAGAATACTTTCGCCTGTTTCACTTGTGTCTTAGCACAGGTGACGGAATGAGGAGACAAAAACTCGGGAGAGAGACTCACCGTCCCACCAGTCTCTGATATTTCATCTGCCAATGCATCCAAACCACCGCCGCTACGTGCGCGCGAAATCAGCGCGACTGAGTATCCGTTCTTTGCGAAAAGGCGTCTGTTCGACGGGTGAACTGGTTAACACTCCCAAATTGCTGGGGTTACGTCAAATTACATACGCTGCGGCGGCCCCGGTTCCAGCAGAGTTGCCTACTCCGGCCACGATAAAAAGAGGTTTGAGCGAAGACATTGTATTTGGAGGGTAGAGAGACGGAGATAGTTGGAGGAGCTCTGTGTATTTAACATGACAGATCTCTGATCAGGGTCAGATGCCGTTTACCCGGGATAGGTATGAATAATGACGGCAGTGCTCCATCTTGGCTTATTAACTGAATATCGTGAATAATCAGAGATTATTAGCAAGAATTTACGAGAGACGGAGACGGTAGGAAAGTGGAAGGTCGTTGGCTAGGGAACATGCTAAGTAGCGGTGAGACATGCAATCCATGAAAATGGCATCGAGTTCTCGGGTGTCTGTAACTTAGGAACAACCTAGCTTGGATTGCAATTCTAGCTAACTACAGATAAACGAAACGCAGCGGAGTAGTCGTACATGCCAGTCTAAGGAGGTGGGAGGGCGGAAATTCGAAATCAATGACATGAACAAAGCGAACGAGACTCAAAACACGCTGCGTCGATGCTACCGTTTCCACAATAGCCCTAACCAACAACTAAGGTCCTACATGTGCACAGCAAAAGTACAAAGCGCTCTACAACATTGCAATACAATTACATTCAGACAGTACAGCATTGAACTCTAGCGATCCATTCTATTAAGCACGCAAATGTCCCCTAAAAAAAGAACAAGCAACAGCAATTCCTCTATAGCACACACCAGTCCCTCTTCACACCCACGATCCACCTTCGACATTCAAGCATCTCCTTCTGGAGTTCTCGTCAGTAAGAAGCTCAAATTCGACGGAAAAAAAAGCCAACCTCTCCGATCTCCAGAACATTCTGGATATCTAACAGCACGCCCTCAGCTTCCTCTTCAACTTCTTCTCTTGCAAGGTGCCGCTGTCCGTCGTAATTGCGGACTTTCCGGTGCAACAGAACATCTAAAATGGCCTCGCTTACCGCCGCTGCCGAAAGCAGAGATATCGGGAAACTCAAAATGTCAGGCTCTAGATGGATTACAACGTTAGCGTTATAGTTGAGTAAGGAAGGCTAACATACCTAGTATGCAAATCATCAACGACCTCCAGGTCTCCTGCAGCACCAGGTCCCACTCCCCACCGTCGTCCAGATATGAAGGGAACAACTCGCGTAGCGAGGGCAGAGCTTCCTCCAACTCATCGAGGACACCCACCGGCGTCCCACCGAGCGCGTAACCAAGAGCAGACAGAAGATCAGCTTGAGCATCCTATAACAACAATCAGTGTGCGACAGTAACGAACGGGAGGATACCTACCTCCAAGTCGTCGAACCCCATCTCATGCGGGGCGAATGCCTGAAAGCTAGGAGCGTATACAGGGAGTAGGGGAGGTAGGAAGTCACGGTGATACTAGAGCGAGGTATCAGTAACTAGCAACAAACGAGAATACAGTAACATCACCTTGACGCTAACAGCGACGGCACCGACAGCCATATCCCATACCATATCCTCAAAGCCATCCCAGTCCTTACCTGTCGCCCCCCCAGAACGGAAGAAAAATAGAATGAAGAGGTACGCTGCATGAAAGCGGGTTTCTCTTGAAGTTGAGATGCTTGTAAGTTGGTCATGTAGATCCTCCCCGTCTTGACGTCGTAGGGTAACCTACGAATCAGTAGCAGACAAGCATAAGTCAGCCACAAGTTATCATACCTCGAGAATCCATTCTACAACTTCCCGCCGAAACTTCTGACCTACGCCAATCGCATCTTCCCAATCTTCGAGTGTACTCTCTTTCCGGCATTGTAGTTCCCATGATTGATGACACTGACGTTCCCGCAATACGTAAAGTTGTAGCCGACGTTTTGCTTGAGCCTGGAGCGACAACGGGGGAACTGCTGCATGATTTGATGGCGGAGCGATAACAGGTACAGGATGCCTCATCATAGAACGGACGGGACTGAGCCTTATAGGAAGAAACCATTCAGGCGGTAGATGCGCGTTATTGTTCTTCCTCGGTACGGGAGGTGGTTCTGGTGTTGACGGAGCAGTCGGTATCCATCCAGCATTGGGGATTGACTGACCGAGGCGAGGAATAAGAAAGGTACCGGTCGGTGTGATTATGCGCGTCTAAAGATTGGTCAGTTCGATTTCTACGTGATGGTAGACAAAACGAACGTGTGTGCTTGAGCGAGAAATGGAGGTGTTGGGTGAATAGGACAGAAAATCGGTTTGGAGAGACTGTGCACGTCGTAGACTTGCTGGCTGAGACGCTGAGTATGACCGGTGAGTCAGTCGGGGCTTTTTCCTCGGGGAAGGCGTATCACGATGTCGTCGAGAGCGTAAACGTTCCAAACCTCGATACCTTCATCCAGTTATGAGATATATTTTTTAAAAGAGTTGGTTCACGTACAGAGGAGTTTTTCCATTGGTCAAGTAGGAGCATCTGATACAGAAGGCATTAGTACGAAAAGGAAACAAAAGAGTGAACATACCCGTCGCCGTTGCTTCGAACCCTTTTGAGGCTACGGGTGTCTTCAAGGGAGTCGTCTCGCCGCCGTTTTGAATTTCGTTCTCCTCGTCGCATGGGATCGACCGTCGTTCTATCTTCTGAGCACGGCGAGAAACAGAAATCAGAGTCCAAGCTCGTTAATGTGGTCGCAGAAGGGATTCGATTCAGGCCTGGAGTACGCGCAGAAGATGAGGATTGAGAGAATGAGGGAATATTGGACGATTGCCGAATCCAGGAGGTACGAAAACCTTGGCGGTTTGCTTTGGCTTCGAGAAGTCGAGACTGGAGAGCATCAGAGAAGTCATCCGGCTCGGGTGTTGTCCAGGTCGAAGATATTTGGATCCTTGGCGTGCTTATACCAGACTCTAGCTCGTCGTCATCAGAGTCCAAAGGACGTCTGTGGTCCTCGAGATCTTCAGGCTCCTCTTGGATGGAGCTGAGCGATTGAGTACGGGACAGAGACACGGATATTCGTCGATGACAGCGGGAGAAAGACGCAGAGCTTCGTCGCCTCATATCGCAGCTGCGGAGATGGAAAGCGTAGTGGTGGTAGGAAGGAAAAAGAGAAGCAGTGACGCGACCTGCGTGACCAGGAATCCCGTCGTTGATCCCGTGCCTCATCTTCTCGCGTTATTTATTGTTGTTTATCGAGCTTTGTTTCATTGGTGCCACAGCTTGTGCGGCGAAACCTCCTTTCCATTCACAGGGGCGGAACTTGGCCTCTAGCAATACTTGTGCTTTTCATTTAGACCCAGGCTTCGACGACAACTGTAAAAGCCTCCGTACCATTATTCTGACCTAGGTAAGTCCTACCAGTTTTGAATTTGACTGAGTTCTAAGCAGTGTCTGTATCAAGTATGTTAGTAATTCGTCCCGTAGGCTCGGAAAATACTGATACTCAAGATGTTCCAGTCGCAGAAATGTAACATTCTGATCCTCCTCAGGCTTGGTCTATGGTTTCCTGGTAGTATGTTCTCAGTTTTGGCAAGAGAATCCCAATAGACGAAACGATAGTGGAGTTTTTTTTTCTCTTCTTTGTGCCAGTAGACCTTCCTTTGCTGGCCGATACGCTAACTCAGTATGTCAAGAAATGTTTTGTTTTGGCTTTGTCTCTTCGTCTGACTTTATTCAATCGTAATAATCAGTTCGACGGTTCAACAAAAAAAGGAATCAAGCGTTTTGTCGAGTGCTGGCCCCAACGATACCTACTCTTCAGGGACTCGGGTCCCTACTTCCGTTACACGCTAATTATGCCACGACAAGCGAGCTCTGCCTATGCTCAAGGCACAAGGTAGTGGTGTTTCCCCTCGAAAGTGGCTCGTACGGTGTACGGGTTTGATAGTTGCGTCACAGCTTCACCGTTGATTAGCACTATGTAGGTTTTGTATCATAGCACTGCGAACGACTCAGGCCAAAGGACACATCCATGTCCATCGATTTGGAACTACCGCCTCCCCTCCCCTGGCAGGCAATTGTGAATGCGATCTCATCGAGAAGCCGCCGCTCAATTATCTCTGGTGGCTTGTCAATACTGTTTTCACGTCTACGACTGTAGTCTCGACCAGTACGAATACCGTCGGCGGGATGACTCCAGTTGATTTTTGACTTTTGACAATAACGCAAGGTCATTGCCACCCACACATGTAAGCACCGGCACATCGGCCCGTGTATTCCATGCGTTTCACACCCCCGCAAACGTGTCCTTTACTACTGCCACCTACTGATTTCCATAGCGTCCTTGAAGACCCAGTACGCTATTTGACTTGGTCAACGATGAGCTCTTGATGACATGAACCTGATTCTCCCAATTTATATCAATCTTGGAAGAATTACCGGATGCATCTGGTTTGCAGAGTCTGAGTCTGCAAACCAGACGCGACTATGTTTATATCATATGATCAACGCGTTCAAGATTTCAATGAAGTACTAGTCTGCGACCAAACATTTCGTCTGTAAAAGACAGGCAGCAGATCTCTCAACCTTATAAAGGGCCGGCATCGATGCAGAACAAAGCAAGAGCTTCATGTGCAAGGATATCATAAGGCTGGTACAAAGTGGCGGAGTCTAAGTACAGACTCAATAGCGCTATGGACCTCGTGTCGCTCATTCTTTGGAAAAGCCCGACACGTTATAACTACAATTGACGTGTTTTGAATGGTGAGTTTGCTCTCATCAGCTTAACACACTTTTACCTTATTTTCTTAAGGTTCCGTGTTCCGGGGAACATGGTAGATGGTATCCACATCCTCAGAGGTTAGGAAACAGTGTGCAGCTGTCAGAGATGGGTATTCAGATTATATTGTCATGTATGCAAGAAATGTTTCACTTCTAAGATGATGCCTTTCTTCCTTAGTTTGAAATTAATCATGAAATTTCATCGCCAGCATTCCCTTGGTCAGGGGAACTAGGGAGTAACATACACGGTACATAACAGTAAATCCGTGTCTGGAGAAATCAAAATGAGGATGGTTCCTTTGGATGAGGTTTTAGATTTTTGAAATCACCCTTGGCAATACGCTAACGCATGCACAGTGGGGCCAATATTATTCTCCTAATTCCTATCATGGTGTATTGCTGAGAGCGACTTTAAAATCACCTTCAAACTTGCCATCGTCAGCTGAGCCTTTAGTTGTAGGCTAGTAAAGTCTTCTTCTTTGTTTTAGTATTGAACAGACCACCCAGAGATTCTGGCTTTTTAAAGCTTGTTGGGAAGCTGTCGGACTTACATCCTAGATCACATTCAATCCAAGCATCGCGCAGAGCGTTTCAGGCTGGGGACAAATCAATGTTGTCCCAGACAGGGTTATGGGTGAGCTTCAGAACGTACAGCTTTGAATTGCATTCCCAGGGTGGTAAATATGAATAACAAACAACTCAACGCTCAGCTCCATACACTGTAACACTGACAGAAGTCTATGTTACGTAGCAAAGATCAGAACGCACCACTGGGTGGCGGGACCGGATGGAAGCCAAGGAAGCCATGGAAGCCAATGACTCATTATCAGCGTACTAAGGACAGTTCAAGGACGCTGCAGAACTCAGTGGGCAGCAGTAAAGGACACGTTTGCGGGGTCTGAGAATATATGGACCGATGTGCCGGTGCTTACATGTGTGGGTGGCAATGACCTTGCGTTATTGTCAAAAGTCAAAAATCAACCGGAGTCATCCCGCCGACGGTAGTACGAATGGTGGTATCAGCACTTGGCTCCTAGATATTAGTTCGACTACAGTTTCTGTCTATACTGATGATGGTGCTACGGTTCCGACGTCTTGCGTCGCCGCTCACAGAGTCCAGCGTACCGTAACTACCACGGTCTCTGGTAGCATTAATTGCACTGGCACCTTCAGCGCGGCTCTCGCCGGGTCAGTTACTGCTTTTAAAGTGTCATGTGTGCCGATGCGATACGCCCTCTGATCGATAGTGGCTGTGGAGTCTTCCTTGTGAACTGCCCTCCAGTTTTGTTTAAATTTTCAATTCCAAGACGCTCTTTTAATGTATACAGCTTTCTAAATAACAGAGTAGTTCATAAGAGCAGCTATTCTTTACTATAGCCTGAGGCTCAGCTTGGGTTTGGCATATCTAATAGATATATTGGGTTCAGAGTGCCAAACCACCATTACATGTTTATCATCATCGATACTCCCAAGGTCAACCCCAGCAGTCTCTACCGCTACATGGCCTTGGGAGTGGGAGGGCTTCAATCTACTTACAATTAATTCCATGTTTTGTATGGTAATGTGCACTGTTACAATTTCTCGCACTTATTCATTTTCTTTCTTATCAGAAACCAAGTTATCCCCGACCCCATGTGATCATATGAACCATAACCAGATGGCTTAGGACAAGTAGTAAGTAACTACGGCTCGCACATACAGCACAACAACTGTATTGTCTTCATACGTTGTAACTATTATTAGTACTGCAGTTTTCGTATATAAGTAGGTAGCTCTCACTGTAATACCCCAGCTTTGAGCTAAAGTTTATCAATACCAAACTTCTCTCTTAACTCTCACTCGACTAAGACATTAGTCCAATTCCATCACTTATATCTGAACTCCACGAGACTCTCGGGTGATTGTCCAAACATGAGACAGCCCGAGTTTACTCTTGTTTGGATCACATGAGGTTCGGGTCTAACAATTAGCTTGAAGCTTCCCTTCTTTCCTTGCGCATGACACAAGCAAAGACCCATGCAACAAACCAGAGACCTGACCCCCGCTGAGTTTCACATCGCCCTTGTGGCCATTCTCGTCCCCTTTGTCATTGTAACCATAGGCATTGGACTACGAGTCCTAACTCCGTGGAGACGCGAAAGCCGCCATGTCCACCCACAGACGTACGAGCTTGAAACCCTTGAGCAGGAGCAGCCCCTACCCCAGCCAGAGAGTACCTGGGCGAAGGTGACAGGGAAGCTGAAAGAGGGTGTGGATGCACTCGCCCTTGGGGCCTCCCGCATTTCGCTAACCACCCCTACTGAGCCCACACACCTGCCCCCGAATACGACGAGGACGCCTCGGAACACACTGCCTCTGTCGCCCAGATCATCAGGATCGACACAGAGAGCACCAAGGAATTCCCCGCCCGCCCCTCCTCAGAGGAGCCCCGTCCCCTCAGCCCGGCCCACCTCCCCCGCAACCGCGCAGCCCTTGACCTCTCAGGACTCTACCAGCGGTCCTTCAGCCCTCTCTCCGACCCTTGGCCACAGCCACCAAGTTATACTCCCCAGTGAATGGAGCAGCTTGAGCCCCAGCGAGAGGGAGAAACTCCCAGTGACTGGTGGCATCGTACCCATCAACTACGCCCCCTCCAACACGCAACCATCAGAATCCCAGCCAGCATCGTCTACCCCCCCACCCTCTGAATCAGCCAGAACAGAGTCCCCCTCGACCTCATCCCATGGGAAACAACAAGCACTGGAAGAGGAAGAGGATGACGAGACTCTGGAGATGGAGTCAACAGCAGAGCCAGGTGGATCAGTCAATGAACTGGTATGGCCGGAGGCAGGAGACGACTATCCTCAGGTGAAGACGTTCCTAACTGAGCAAGAAGACAGGGAGGAATACAACGCTCGGTACGATGAAAGATACGAGCATATAGTGGAGGAGATTTCATGGTTAGCAAGCACGTTGGGGATTCGATATATGGAAGCAGAAAAAGAGCAGGATGAGATGGAGATGAAAAGGTTACAGGTACATGCCGCCCATGAGCAGGCAACGTTTATGTTTAATACAGATTTTCCCCTCTATGCAAAACCCCCAATGCCCGACTACAATGAGTGGAACCCACCTCTCCCCAAACCACTCCCTGATTCCCCACCAAAACTAAAGCAGCCAATCCGGCAATCAGGCAGACCCCCAATTCCAGGAACCTCCTGACTATTCGCCAGTGCAAATGAAGAAACAGCGGCAGAACAAGAAGCCATAGCCGAAGAACGCCAGAAGCTATACTAGAGCATCCTAGACAAAGAAGCCACCCTGGAGATCAACAGAATGGAGATCGACCAGAAGAAGCAGGACCTGGAAGAATTCCGAAAGAAACATGGATTTCCCCCGAATCCCGACAAAGCCCTGCCGGACCTCCCAAACCCCGGCCAGCCAGGGGGACCACCAGACCCAGACTCACCAGGAGGCAGAGGAGACTTATGGTCCCTGCCCAGACCTCCACCAGACCGCATGCCCCCTGCACCGAACCCGGGACACCGACACGGAGCTGCTGCAGCAGACACCCCTTTCCTCGGGGTAAAACCCACTATGATGCGCATGCCTGAAATGTTCTATGGGAAGCACGATGACATACAGAGGTTCTTCCTCCAGTGTGTTCTCTATTTCGAAGTACACCGAGGCTACTATGAAGAATCCCAACAGATTACGTTTGCCACTTCCCACTTCGGCAGCAAGGCCCTCACCTGGTGGGTACACCACGCGGAGCAGTACTTCAGCATCACAGAAGCAAGGTACCACCTTCCCATCTGGAGGGACTTCATCGAATTAGTCCGAAAAGAATTCGCAGACCTGGCAGTGGAAGAAGTACACGAACAACAAATGTATGGGCTACGAATGCAAGATGGAAGCACTAACAGGTACTTCCAGGAACTGGAACAACAAGCACAACTTGCCGGCAGATGGGAGGATCAAGGAGAAAAAAGCCACATCGTAGCCGCAGTCCATGCAGGAGTACCCAATGAATACACTATGGCCATCGCCTCCAGCGAAAACATTCCCCGCACCTATACCCAATGGAAATGCCGCATCCTCCAAATCAATGATCAACGAGCCATCAAACGGGCCTTCGACAGGACCCACAAAGGCTACCGCCCCCAAGATCCCCGCAATCAACAAAATACCCCATGTAACGACAATCGAGCACCACCGCGCAATGACAACCAAGCCCCACCACCCAGAAACCAGAATACACCATCATCACCACCTAAAGACCCTGGACCAACAAGCACAAACATGGGGACCGGACCAGTCTATAGTGGACAAGGACAACCGATGGATATAGACCGACTCCGACGGGAATGGCGGTGCTTCAACTGTCACCAAAAGGGCCACTTCACCGCCAACTGCCAACAACCCCAGAAGCCAAGGGATGGAGGTGGAAGATTCACCCGCAACAACAATAATCACTGCAACAATCGGATGGTAGAGCAAGAAGTGGAATCAGACGAGGAGAAGATGCCCTCATCCTCAGGAGTAGAGGAGGTAAAAGATGGGGCCGACGAGTAAGCAATTCTACTCAGTCGGCCGGACTTCCTAAAGGTGCTTTACATACTGCTGGATGGACTTATGATACTTCTGTAGGACATTCCCATACGCATTCGAATATACCAAGTCCCACTGCCTCCAGAAGAGCACCCAAAGAATCGCACAACTGGTTTAGTATTTTAACTAACATGATGGATCAGGAAGATGAGGAGTATCTCGCCAAAACCAAACGAACTCCGACGGGAAGCGGGACAATACTTCCCCTGACAGCTGAGTCTCATTCGGGATCTTTGCCTGGGATCTCACAGGGCAAGTCGCATCGCACACCTGAGGAGGTTCTCCTGGGACAGCCCAAGGTTTTCAGATCCAGGACAAACAACAAGCAGAAGTGTGCAGCTTCCCCAAAAAGAAGAATCCCTGACCACAAACAACTGCAGCAGAGGGAGCACAGAGTGGCAATAGCCCCAGGCGGCAAGACCAAAGGAGTGACCCCTAGTGGTAAACTGGCTGCAACTCCCATAGATACGCACCCAAACACCGGAGACAATCCAACTTCTAAGGGCGGATGGGACAGAGCAGAGAACGAACCCTTTGGGCCAGAACAGTTCTCAACCGATGGGGCACAAGCGCCTTGTCCGCCATGCGAGACGGGTGGTAGGCGCGCCCAAAACCCGATAAGTCCCCCTCCACTATCTCCACACTCACACAAAGTCTCTCTAGAGGAAGTACCAGATGACGAAGATGACATGTCCTACCGACTGGCTGCTGCAGCCAAAAATGCAGATGCATGTGGGCCATCCCCGACATGAAAAAGTCCTCCTTTGGAGGCAAGACACCTAACCCGCGGAGCCAAAAGAACAGCTACCAAGGGTGGCAACGTCTTGGTGGAAACACCTGTGAACCCTAGTGGTTCTAGAAAGACAAAGAAGGAGGCTGAAGAAGGATACAACGAGGATGACAACCCTGAATGGCAAGCATATCTCAGGGGACATTGCTATCGCAAGGAAGGCGACCCCGACGCCACTGACATGAAGGCTTACGACAGATGGTGGACACAAGTAAAAAAGGATCATGATTGGACAGAGCTAAAGACCATTGAAAAGGAGGAATCCGGATACATGATTCCCTTCGAAACAGAATGGACATGGCATGCCATCAGACAAGCAACAGGCAGTTACGAAGCCCGTGCCATTCTAGCCCACTGGACACACAAGATGCGACAAGCAGAAGCTGACCAAGAAATGCTAATGCGCCTTGTCACTCTACCCCACACCAAAGCCCTCGAACAATTAGAGGAACTCCGAAAACCGGTCCGATACATCCGACGAAGCACACAAGCCAGAGCCAAAGACTTAACCACCGGAATCCGACTCAAAACCCTCACCAACCGACAGACTCTTAAGACCACCGCCCTAATTGACAGTGGATGCACTGGAAGCTCAATTGACCGAAAGTACATAGAAGAGCATGACCTACCTACTTGAGCAACCAGCACCCCAATTCCAGTCTACAACGCCGACGGCACATGCAACAAGGCCGGCAAAGTCACCCATTTCGTAGAACTCCGAATGACCATCGGAGGACACTCAGAATGGATTGACCTGGCAGTCACCAACTTAGGAACCAGACGAGTATTCCTGGGACATGGCTGGTTAATACACCATAACCCAGTCATCAATTGGAAAACCCAGAAAATCATATTCAGAAGGTGCCAGTGCCAGAAACAACCATTTACCCTACCAAACGCAGACCTGGAAGACAGATGGGATGAGGAGTTAGAAGAAGGAGATATGATATTAGCAGTAGATATGATGGAGGAAATAGAAATCAGAGCAGTTCATCATGCCAATGATTTAGCCACAAAAGCAAGCGCAGGAAAGCCAAAGAAGAGTTTTGAGGAAATGGTACCCCCTGACTACTGGGACTTTCAAGACCTGTTCTCAAAAGACAATTTCGATGAACTTCCTGACCGAAAACCCTGGGACCATGCCATCGAACTTGTCCCCAACGCCAGCAATACCCTTGACTGCAAGGTATATCCCCTAAATCGAAATGAACAGGAAGAACTTGACAAATTCTTGAATGAAAACCTATCCACTGGAAGAATTCGTCCCTCAAAGTCCCCTTTCGCATCCCCATTCTTTTTCGTCAAAAAGAAGGATGGCACCCTTTGACCAGTCCAAGACTATCGGAAACTCAATGAGATGACCATAAAAAACTGATACCCACTACCGCTCATCTCGGAGCTCATGGATAAACTCCGAGGAGCCAAGTACTTCACCAAGCTAGACATATGCTGGGGATATAACAATGTACGCATCAAAAAGGGCGATGAATATAAAGCCACCTTCTGCACCAACCGAGGACTGTTTGAACCGACAGTCATGTTTTTTGGACTCACAAACTCCCCAGTGATGTTCCAATGGATGATGAATGACATCTTCCATGACCTGATTGCCGAAGGAAAAGTAACCATATACCTCGACGATATCCTTATATTCTCCAAGGATCTCCAAGAACATCGACAAATAGTCCGACGAGTGCTTCAACGCTTATGAGAACACAAGCTGTTCCTCAAAGCTGAGAAGTGCGAGTTCGAGGTCCTAGAAACAGAGTACTTAGGAGTCATCATCAGCCAAGGATCGGTCAGAATGGACCCAGTCAAGGTCAAAGGCATTACAGAATGGCCAACACCCACCAAGAAGAAAGAACTACAGAGCTTTTTGGGCTTCACGAATTTCTATCGAAAGTTCATAAAAAACTATTCCAAAATCATATGACCAATGACCCAGCTCACTGGGAACGCCCCTTGGAACTGGGGCACTGCCCAAAATCAAGTGTTCCAACGATTAAAGAAGCAAATGGCAGAAGATGTCGTTCTAGCTCTGCCAAAGGAAGACAGAAGATTCAGGGTAGAAGTGGACTCCAGTGAAGGAGCCATCGGTGCAGTACTGAGCCAACAACAGGATGGCAAATGGAGACCTGTAGCCTTCTTTTCAAAATCGTTGATGATGACAGAAAGGAACTACGAGATATATGACAAGGAACTCCTTGCTATAATGCTCGCCCTCGCTGAATGGAGACATTACCTGATGGGAGCCACCATCAACTTCGAAGTATGGACAGACCATCAGAACCTTTAATACTTCCGTAAACCGCAAAAACTCAACCGTCAACAAGCCCGTTGGGTAACAGAACTTGCCGAATACCATTTCTCCCTACACCATAAACCAGGCACTGTGAACCGAAAAGCAGACCTCCTATCCCGATGGGATGATCACAATCAAGGAAAAGAGGACAACGATGAAATCGTAGTCCTCAAACCTGAGCATTTCCAAGCGATGATCATGCCCACAGTATCCAGCATTCACTCAAAAATCAAGCGTGCTACCGAGAGCACTGACAAGTGGGATCGAGGAATCTCTGATTCCCTAAACCATGAATGAGGCATCACATTAGAGAAAAGACTCTTGATGCTCACTGGAAGAATCTATGTACCCTGAGACGAAAAGCTCAGAGGAGAAATAATTGCCATGTCACACGACCACCTCACTGCCAGACATCCAGGCATTGACAAGACCAATGAACTCGTCCAAAGAGAATATTGGTGGCCAAAGATCAAGCAGACTGTGGGACAATATGTAAAAGGATGCGAGACATGTCAGCGAGTGAAGTCCAATACACAAGCACGGAAGGTGCCCCTTCACCCCAATGCTATCCCATCTGAGCCATGGACCCACATCTCTGTCGACCTAATCACTGGTCTCAAAGAATCCGGCGGATACAACGCCATCTTAGTCATAGTAGATAGGTTTTCGAAGGAAATCATCCCAGTAGCATGCAACAGAACTCTCACATCAGAAGGAACCGCCAAAATATTCTGCGACAAGGTCTTCACCGTCCACGGGATGCCCAGAACCATAATATCTGACCGAGGCCCCCAGTTTGTTTCAAAATTCATGATGGACCTCTACAGAATTCTCCAAATCACCCCCAACGCCTCCACCACTTTTCACCCCCAGACTGACAGACAAACTGAAAGAGTCAACCAAGAGATCAAGAAATATCTACAGATATTCACCAGATATCAACAAGACGACTAGCATGAATGGCTCGCCCTGGCAGCATTCACCCACAACAATCGGAAACATTCTGCTATGGGACAAAGCCCCTTCTTCACCATCTATGGGCTTAATCCCTGAGTTGCCCCAGAAACAGAACGCCATAGTCCTTTCACCAACCCCGCCGCTGGCAACTTCGCATCACAAATGCAGAAGACCCACAAACTGTGTGAACAAGCACTACAAGAGGCTGCTGCCAAAATGAAGACCCAATATGACAAACGAAAAGGCAAAGCAGTCGACTACAAGAAAGACGACTTAGTATGGCTCAACACTACCAATCTCCATCTCCTGAGGCCGAAGAAAAAGCTCGACGACAAGCGAGTTGGTCCATTCCAAATCCTCAAGAAAGCGGGCGCTTCCACCTACAAACTCAAACTACCCCCTCATTGGCGCATTCATCCACGCTTCAATGAAAAACTCCTAACCCCCTACATGCCACCAGCATTCCCAAATCAAGAACTCCCACCACCACCGCCACCAGACCTCATCGAAGATGAAGAACAGTATGAAGTCAAAGAAGTCCTCAACACTCGAACCCAAAGGGTAAGAGGAAAGAAGGGTCAACCTTCTCGACTGGTAACTGATTACCTAGTAAAGTGGGTGGGCTGGACAAGAGAACACAATGACTGGGTAACAGAAGAGGATATGGAGAATGCTCAAGAAGCGATAGAAGACTACCAACAGAGTCAAGCAGAGCACAGAAGAGTAATCACAGCCGAGGCCATCGTAAACCCCAAGGCAATAAAGGAGATCGTAGGACACAAATACAAAGAAATCGGAGACGGAATATGGAATTACTTCTACACAGTCGAACGAAACAATGGAAAAAAGATTCAAGTCCAAAATCCAGACGGAGAAGCATGGCAAGAATATATTCAGGAATACTGGAGAGCGCTGAAGGAGGAGTTAGAAGAAATGCCAGAGCCCTAATGGCAGTCGAGACAACTGCCTTAATGAGAGGGTAATGTTACGATTTCTTGCACTTATTCATTTTCTTTCTTATCAGAAACCGAGTTATCCCCGACCCCATGTGATCATATGAACCATAACCGGACGGCTTAGGACAAGTAGTAAGTAACTATGGCTCGTGCATACAGCATGACAACCGTATTGTCTTCATACGTTGTAACTATTATTAGTACTGCAGTTTTCATATATAAGTAGGTAGCTCTCGCTGTAATACCCCAGCTTCAAGCTAAAGTTTATCAATACCAAACTTCTCTCTTAACTCTCGCTCGACTAAGACATTAGTCCAATTCCATCACTTATATCTGAACTCCACGAGACTCTCGGGTGATTGTCCGAATGCGAGACAGCCCGAGTTTACTCTTGTTTGGATCACATGAGGTTCAGGTCTAACATGCACACTTACCATAATGATATGTAGTATGAGGAGAATCAAACACAGGGTAATTGAGAGGTAGAAATGCATCATATAACAATGTGAGGGTGTTTATTATATGAGATGGGACTGGCACAGTCCTGGTGTAGCAATGTGTGAACTGAAGAACTGCAGAATCTTGTCCTGCAACAAGCCTTATATATTTCTTGGGAATCGTCCTTTCAGGTGATAAAATCTTGTACCTATCAAGACATTGCTGTGGCCACCAAATCAAAATGTTTAAAATAAAAACAATCACATTTAGTGTTCATGTGTCACAGCTCAGTTTACCCATGCAAAATAACTTTGTAACCTAACTCTCCTGTAAAATATAATCATATTGGTTTCATGTTTAGTTAATGTATGATACTTGTTTGAAGAGTTTAATATGACGGTGGACACAAGATTTTAGAGCTGACATTACCAAGGAGATACTGACTGAGATGAGAATACATTTGATAATATCATGGAACAATTATATGTGCATATGATGGAAACCATACAAGCTATGATCATCAACAACCAATTTCTCTTGATTCTTCCACATTGCCACCCAACTAGCATGTAATCTCTTGATGATATGAGACCTGAACTCAGCAATGGTTCACAGTAATCCAGCTGGTACTATGTTTCAAAAATAGATGTAAGACATAATACTAGACTTGAACAAATTGACAGAAGTAATTTTCTCCCATTTGATATCTCAACACCAAACTACAATATGTCACAGACTGGCCCTGACTCTGCATCCATCCAAGCAGTTGCAAAACAGGCATCTGATGCATGGTTCAATGGAGTCATCATTGAATCCTTAACACATGGTCATATTCCTGTCACTATCACCTGTCTATAAACTTACTATCACCTAGGATTGTACATGGCTTTGATAGCTGTTGTATTATGGAGAATAGGTATGTTGTTGAGCCCTGCTTACCCAATAAAACTTAGGGAATATTTGTACAGTATCAAGCAGCACTCCCCATCCAAGCGCACCTAACGTATTGATATATCAACGACTGGCCAATATACATGACCATGATACATTAAAGCACTGATGCTGCAGTCAAGGCTACGATATATCAGCTGCACATGGGCATCACGTGACTTCCCCACCGCCAAAATCTTCTGCTCACTGGACGTCAGTTCTCCGCCCTTATCCATCAACAAGCACTCCCGACAATGCACTCCTCTGTCTAAAAATATGACACATTTTCCCTGATATCTGTCTATTACTACTGCAAGCCCTGGGATCAATATCAAGTGATGGACGTTGCCTGGCAGAGGTCTTCGCTCTCCTGCTGTGGGTGTACCCGGATCTGCCATCAATAATCATATTGTCCCAATCCAGATCACAGTGGAAACTCATCACTCAGATGTATGTTTATTCCCTATGTCATGGTAATTTCTTTTCCTGGACATAATGGTAGAACCAAAGTTTATTGTTTTATTACCAGTAGATGGTATACTATTGCTAGTGCACATATAATCTCGAATACAAAGGATACATACAATAAAATCATTTTATAAAAAACAAAAAAGAATGATGCAGGAGGAAGGAAAACATCAAACAAAAGTAACTAGTCCTTTTGTGGGAGTGTAATCTCACAAACCAGACTCAATGACCAGTATGAGGGAGTGATGGCAGCAAGGTATGTACTACAGATACAGGCAGGGATGTCCTCCACCATCACATTCCAAAATGTACAGTCCAACAGCAAGGGTCTTGATGTAATAGTACCCAATCAGCCCTAAAACTATATCAATCTCGGTAACAGAAGGAAATTTTTAAAAACGCACCTTGGTCAGTGACCTACTTCATGAAAAGCACCTCCAATACCTGCCAAGCCGCCAAGAGGTCCACATCCCTCATTTCTCTCAATCGCTCAGTGGTGTCGCTTCTGCAGTTTTCTGTTCACCATCTGAACTGGTGTGAGCTAGCCATCGTCATCTGTCGAAGATGATCAGGGATGAGGGCCAATTTTAGTAGGTGGTGGTGGGTGTAGCAGTAGTGGGTCAATGCGAGGTCATAGTAGAAGTCAACAAGGTTGACGTTGGTTGGGATTGATCGGAAGAAGCCGAAGAATCCTATTGGTTCAGTTGGTCGGGTATCACTCATACCGGATGCTTGCCTTGATATCACCACGACATACTCACAGGCTTTTACTCAAATTTCCGGGTATCACTGCCATGAATGGGGATGTGCGCATTCCATGTGGGTAGCCGACCTAAATGTCTCTATTACAGCTCTTCTGAGTACATATTTCCTTTGTCAATGCACAAATTCTACATACTACAAGGGTCTTTTTACTTTATGAGTTGCAGAAAGACATTGATGCAGCAGTAATGTTTCATTTTGATGAAATAATAATCTGTTGATATTATTCAACATATTTTAATAAGCTTACCAAGTCACTAGGGCAAGGGAATAATTTTAGTCAGATGAAGCTCTGAAATCAGCAAATCCATTCCAAATGCACTTTACCGACAATCACTTTGGATGTAACTGGGGGATATAGTACAAATAAATAAATATTGTATTGCATGCAGAATGCTTAATGTGCCCTGACTACATCATTCAGAGTTGAAAGGTTGCTACTCGTAACCAGACTTCCTCTCTAACATGAGGTTCTGACATGCAGAGAGCAACAGAATGTTTATTATATGTCAAGATCACTCCGAACAGATGGAAATTAATTGTGACAGCATATCCAGACGTCTGTAGACAAAACTACCTCATCGCAGTCCATCTTCTCGGGATATACAGCAAAAGTAAATGCACCATAGTTTTGCAGTCAGTTCAGGGTATGCCAAACTCAGAATAGAAGGTGACTTTCAATGTAAATCGAACCGTTAGCGGTGAGACACATGCCGCCAGCTGGCTTGAATCTCCGTGACATGCTATTAGGCTGTAGTTGAAACCATTGGATGCACCGCATCCATTTCCAAGCAACTTACAAATTTCGTCTTGCAGGAAAGCTAAGGGAAGGAGCCAGGAAAAGGGGAGGAAAATGCTGCAAGAGAGACACCATTTAATGCCAAAGCTAAGCCCGGAAAGACAATAATACAAGACCACCATGCATATCAAACAGCACCCTTTACTGTACTCAGTTCCCTGGGATTGTTCTGAAGAATCTGAATGGCTATTCTCTAGGACTCAGAGTGGTCAAAAGTGTCAGAGAATGTTGATATATGGACCATAGAACTCATACCAAACAGCTTTGGGCCATGCAACAAAAGACTGAACGAGCGCCCTAGCCTCAGCTGTATCAGTCATAGATGAAGCAAACCCAGAATGCTCTTTATTTGTCTTCATTGTTGAATGAATATGCTGTCACATGCTCAGTAGTTTTGGTCGCAGCATCCAAATAGTCCTTACCCACCCGCTACAGTGACGGATTGGGCTTCTCCAATTGATGAGCCATTCCCTCCTCTTCACGAGTCTTGGAATTATTCGGGGATAGTGGCCATGGTAACAGACATTGCAGGCCCTGGACAAATGATGTGGGGTGTACCTGAAGTCCAATTTAGAGCAGCGGACATCTTCGAATGGAATCTGAGATCCCTAGTGCGATCCAACCAAGATCCAACAGCCGTTTTTGGAGCCCGTCGGCAAGTGTCGGTTCGCCTGAGGCACAGAGCAGGTGAGCTCTACATCACAGACAGTGAGCAAGCCTGTCCACCTAAAATGCACCCTGTTTGACGTTTTTGATCGGCGACTGCAGCTGATATATCAAACAGTCACAGTAGAACTAGGCGTTTATTGTATCATGGTTTATGGTATCTCACAGTCAATGATATATCACTCTGCTGGGTACTGGTGCCCCATCGGCACCGGATACAGGTTCTTGGTGGGATTTCCATCTTCATGTACTTCATGGCTACATTGCACTTGGCTCTAAAGTGGTTTTATGCTAGACAGGCATTCATAATGAATGGAGAGACAGCAGAAACAAGGTTCCATTTTCTTTCAGATGCACTCATTGCTGGTGGCCCACTGTGGATCCCAGTGATCAGTAGCATTGCCACAGGTATCAATGTATTATTGGCAGACTGCATTATTGTACATCTCTCTCTCTCTGAACTTAAGTCACAGGAGTGATGTTTCATACTAGATTTGGAGGTGCTGGATCATCTGGAGTAGGAACTGGAGGATAATTGTGTTTCCCTCCCTGTGCACACTATGTGGAACGAGTAAGAGTTTACATATTGGCATAGATGAACTTGGATTATTCACAGCCTTCCTCCAGTCTTTGAAATTTTCTTCTTACTTCAGCAGTTGACACCATTTTCCAATTCACAGGGAAACACGACACTGTCGAGTCCCTGGGGTGACAAATCGATCAACTGGGGAATGGCCTATTATAGCATGACGCTCTCCACGATGATTATATGTACTATGCTTATCTTGTTCCGACTCTCCAGAGCAAGGGCGGCTGGAACACCCTTACACTTTGCACCAAATCCGTACCAGAAAGTCATGGAGATTGTGGTAGAATCTGCTGCAATATACGACCTCGCACTGGCTGTCTACATCCCGTTCCTTGGAGCAGATAGTCCATACAGCACTTATCCGCAAGCGGTTCTTTCTTCGGTTACCGTAAGTCAAATAGTTTTCCGATAATGAAAAGAAAGACTTACTGTGTGTTTGGAGTAGGGGATTGCACCAGCTTTGATTCTTCTTCGAGTCCTACCTCATTGCCCAGGTCTATGTTCACCATGTAACTGTGTGCATCAGACGTCCTTTCAGCCCCTATCGACTCCGGAAACGAGAGGAAGTGTTACATCTCTGGAAGTCGGCACGATGTTCATCACTCCGACGAAAGGTGTTCAAGCCGTATAAGCTGCTCGCCATGGTTATGGTCCTGGAAACATCATACTTGAATACATGTAGTAATTAGAACTAGAAATAGTTACCTTCTCCGAGCCGTAGTCCTAATAATCAATAGACAGAATCTGTATATCTTTTACAAAAAAAGCTTTACAAGCATCTACGGTGTTGTCGCAGACAAAAGGCAGGACATACACATGAGACATGACTTCTCTATTAGAATGACAGCAGAAACAACATGAAGCGACAGTGAAGTAGGTACTTTTCCCACCTCATATTGCTTCCTGAAATTTGCCAAGTTACGGTTTTAAGATACATCACATTGAGTTGTTATGTAAGGTCACAAAAATAAAGGATGGTGTAGAAAGTAGAACGAAAATTGGCTTACTTACTGTCTCGCTCTACGCGACGAGCATCTATAACACCATTATCACAGGATGTATGATATTAATGAATGGAAATCTGTAGTAACGTCTCGGAGTGGCAACATCTCCAGTCTTAAATGTGAGCTGTTTCACAGACAGAAGAGGAATGAAGCATCAGAGAAAGTATTTATAGGGAATCAACAGCGGAAGCTTTTCCAATACTGGCTCCAGAAAGGGTTATGAGATCATAGATGGGCAGATGGACGATGGTAAGGCCAAAGGAGGTTGATCTGCTGGCGCTATATGACGGAGATAAGGATATCAACAAGGCAGGAGAAGACTCGTCTTAACCGGCTCAAGTTAAACTGGATCTCGGCATCTAGCAAGGATATTCGTCTACGTTTTGCTATCGTCCTGGTATTAGTTTCGGGGGTGAGTTCGGCGTATCATACTAGTACAATCATTGTAAGTACCCATAGATATCAGTTCTATGGAGATCTCTCACCTAAATGACACTATCCTACACGGACACAGTAGCCGTTTCCTTCGGTAAAAGGATATCCAACTTAGGAGTGAGTAAAACGCTCCGCAATAGCCATATCCAAGCCAGTAAATTTGGCTAGCAAGATCACGGCGGACTCGAACACCGTGAAACCAGTCAGTTGGCCGCACTCAAGAAACGAGGGTAACGAAGGAACCCTAACGTTGAGATAATCCTTCAGGAAGCAAAAAAAAATCCTCTTACCGAATTGAGCTAGTGTAGGAAATAGCTTGAAGTATTTTTCACAAGGGGAAAATTAGGTCTCCTTCAATTACAGGGAACACTTATTGATTGATCTCATCAGCGAGATACAGAATATACGAGAAAATAGCCTGCGTGCCTGTTAAGACAGTAGTTCTTCGTTTATCGCAGGTAGAAAGGTAGACATCCTCGCATACAGACTACGGCGGCTAGAGGAAGATTTACTTGGGCTGGAAGACCAGGATATAGACCGAGTAGGAGAATCTAGGTCTTCATGCCATTCGAGATCCAGGTTATGCCCATACGAGCTGTTCAGAGAAATGATGTCCCAGACCTAAATATTCGGTAAGGGTGTTTGACGATCTCTGGGCATCGTTATGGTATACATCCCCGAAGGCGAGTTTCCATAGAGTGACATAATTCTAATTGAATTTCCGTAAGTTCACAAATAGACACGAGCCATACGGTGAACTCTCGCCTGAACGCAGCTCATATACAAACAGTACTCTGCGTTTCACCTGTTGTTTAAGTTCTCAAAGTCCACAGTCGACTTGATGGCGAACTCAATCAGCACTGCCGTGGACATTGTAAAGAACTATCTCCCGGTCAATCGGCCTCTATTAGAGATGAAGACATGAGACGCACCTGAACGTCGATATCACGTTCGTAACTCCCGCTGCAGAAATATCATCGTCTTCTTGGACAACCGCGAAAGTATAATCGCGATCAGTGTACATTAGCTTAACGTGGATACTTGTACACCTAACACACTTTCTGTGTCGACTGTTGCCCCACTCGTTCCTGCATCTTCGCATACATTTCCTCGTGCCAAAATATTAACCCGGGCTTTCAGAGGTGATAAGGATTTCTTTGATGGTCATGCCAGGACCGGATGCAATGGCTTGGGTACTCTCTAATCACTGAGGCAGATAAGGGATACCTCTTCAAATGCTCTACGACTCCATTATCTGCCAAGACTATAGGGGGAAACAAATCGTGCGCACTGGTCCGGATGACGAAGGAGAACTGGTGCAGGTATGTGTCCAGTCTACAAGAGATTTCAAGCATATACCATGGTTACGTTATGGTTGTCTTGCTTTCTGGAGGTAGCCGTAATTCGAGTTCGACGCGTGACACGTGTTTGCGAGGAAGAAAGACAAGGCGAGATGATGCTCAAAGGAAGACCAGGGGGCCGCTGACAAACACCGCTTGCCGGCGGGATCTCTTCCGCGAACATCGTCGTAAAACACGTACATCTCATCATCGCAGCTCAGAGGTAGTGACGACATACTCGATTCTCATTTATTTACTTAGTAAACGTCGACGTATTGCTGATTCTGATTGCAGTGCTACATTCCCAGCCGCCTTCTTCGTAGGATCATGAACGAAAATTATTTCTCCCTTAACCCCATGAGCGCCGCGACATGATGGAAGACTATAAGCGTTCAAAGAACTTCATATCGACGAATCAATAGAAACACAATGATAATTACTCCGCAGCCATCACATCCTTTCATAATCTATACAGTTCTCTCCATCCTTTCCACTCGCGATTATATTCGTCACTGGCTTCACCTTTATGATCGGCATGCAACACCTTCCAGCATTATGGCTGAAGGAAACCGTTCACATCGCCATCTCTGTGTGAAACTCTTAGATTCGTCAGGCTTCTGATCGTGGCGCTGCCTTCGCAAAACTCTGTTGTTCTCCTCCGTCCACATTTTAAGTTTTAACCTCACAAAGTACGAATTCGGGGAAGCATTTTCTGAAACTCGATGGTTATTGCGCGTGTTGCCAAGGAGGGATAATTTTATCTCGGAAGTTCTTACTCTCAGTTGATACCAGGTACAAGTTACAACAAATCTTTGCCATATTTTTGCCTCAATAACGACGCAATTCTTGCCGTTCTTGACTGACTCAATCCCATCGCGACTTACGCCCGCGGGAAGG
This sequence comes from Armillaria luteobubalina, assembly GCA_030435615.1. Classification (NCBI taxonomy): domain Eukaryota; kingdom Fungi; phylum Basidiomycota; class Agaricomycetes; order Agaricales; family Physalacriaceae; genus Armillaria; species Armillaria luteobubalina. The sequence continues at coordinate 204,102 of JAUEPU010000069.1, forward strand.
TCCTGTCTCGGGTATTGCAGTACCCTTAGCTACTGTGACAATAACCTTGTATGTGATGCGAAGATCCCAGGCTCGCCGATAGCATCATGCTATCGCTGTGAACGGAACGTGAGACGCCGCAATGACATCATACAGGTAGGCGGGTCCCCGTACGGACCGGACCGTCTTAAAAATATTTCGGCCCTGAGCAATGGAATTTGGTTTTCGGACCTCATGGTGGATGGGCACAGGACTGACCCTGCCTAAGTGAGGTGTCAGTCTCCTAACCACAAGAATACGAAACGGTACATGTACATTCGATATTAATTATATAGTGCCACTTCAATCATCATTGCTGTCGCTGGATCGCTTCCAAAACTTGTATTTCCTCCATAATTCTTTTTCCCCGTAGTATTCCAAATACCCCACTTTGAACGCATGGACGCTCCTCTTTCGATCGTGTATTTTCACCGAATATATCGCAAAATCAGAATAAATGTACGGCGTTGCTCGTTCCGGGGGCAACGGCGTGAAACGAAATGCCAGAATACGCTTATGGACCTGACTGGCGGTGGTTCTTATCGCTTCGAACCCGTAGGAATGGGAGACTGCCACATATATTCCCAGATACCAGAGATCCGGCCATGAAACCAAGGGAGCTTCTAATAATCTATCCTATCTGGAGAGTTAGAGACTGGACCGATCATTTCTGTGACGAAGATGCACTTACAACCACATTAGGATTGCCATCCACTCTGGTTACCGATTTATCAACACATACACGTAGTGATTCCAGATAGCGGCAGGAAGACAAGGCATCCATCATAGGATGGTTCAAGCACCATGTTACGCTATCGAAGGTATCAATATGAACCCTCGTCAGACACCAAGAATTTCTGGTCATAACACTCGGCAGAAGGCCTACGACATGGACGTCATCGGGTATGGATAGACCTAATATCCAAAATGACAGTTCACGAAGTCCTGTATAGGACACGAGATATGATAGTAGTGGCCTCTCGAGCGTACGTTCGCAATATGTGAGGGATGCCAAGTTTATTCCAGCCTCGCGCAATCCGTCCCAAAATTCATTCGGTGGGAGTATATAGTAGATCTCCAGACTCTCCAAGTGACGTAAATGTGGTATAAGAGTGGGAATTTCATGCGGGTATAGTTGGTTGTAGGCGTTGCCGCCCAGCGTTAACTTTTTGACTCTGCTGTGGGTCCCCGGAGGTAAAGAGTTGAAAAGCAATGAAATCGACTTTCCCCCCTCCAGCAAAAGACCTTGAGGACGCCATACTGAAGCATATATGCATTCTATGTTTCGATTGTGACCGATCAAGGTAGCGAGCTCGGTGCCTCCACATCCGATATAACTGATATTTCGAATATGGGAAAAATGCGACCAGGGTACATCCCAGCTGCTGAAGCCGGTTGATATGTTTAATGTGGACAGGAGGCGTAGACACCCGATTTTTTCGAATATCAGCTGAGTATATTTGCGTCCAGAATCCTCGACACTCTTCCAACTGTAGGCGAAAACGTTTATCAATACCAATCAAAGTTCATCGAAGACCTACAAAACTCACGAAAAAGTTCTTAAAGCTGACATCAATGGAACAGCTGTAAGGAGTAGTCCATCGAAAGAATCCAGTCTCTCCTCTCTCTTCTTGGTTCTAGATTCAGTGCTGAAACGAGACAGATGGCGCCGAAAGCGTTTGGGAAGATAGAGGGAAAGACGAATGATGTACTGTGCTAATTTCGGACCAGAGGTAAGTGAGTTGAGAAATAGAGTCCTGGAACGGCGCCTCCAGGCTAGGTCTATGTAAACGGATTCAAAAACGAGAGGTGTAGCAATGCTGTTGAGGAGCTTGCATGTACGTCGAAGTCCTCCGCGCGTTCGACCATCTGCCTGTAGGTCAATTAGTAGCTTGTTTCTAGCGGTAGGATGGATTCTACTTCAAAGGTAATCTTGTTCACGATCTCTGTGGGGACTGAGAGCAGCATCGTAGACGAGCGATAAGGATCGCAAGAGGCGCCTGGTTGAACGCTGGTATTCTTAGCGCTCGATCCGAGAGGCTGGCATCAAGCGGCATGCACAAATGCTGTGATAAAAGGCGCAGCCCCGAGCGGTCACAAATAGAACGCGAAGTGACAGCGCAGATGTATTTCTGAGTGTAACACTTTGAAATAGTGGTTTAGTCGGAAGTCTAAAATTTGTTGTAACGAACAGAGGGCTAGAAAAGTATTTCAAAACCCGAATTGCCTGTGGACGTCTTTGACTTTTTCGTCGACCGTTCAGAAGGTCGTCATGGACCCGGGGTACATTAACATTGCAGCCGTGACCGTGGAACTCAGCCGTAGTGTTTCTTGCGCCGACTCAATTTTGTCACTGTGTGTGTGGATATTTTGAGTGTTTGTACGTACTGTGAAATAAGCGACCAGTGGTGCTCCATGTCATCGAAAATAGACAAAGAATATCTTCCCGGTTCTCCCAGGCTCTTACTGACAGAAGAGCATCTCATCACCTTTTCCTTGGAAGTTGTACCGCACTAAAAGTACTGCCGACGAGGTAGAAAAAACGATTTAGATAAAGAAATGGTTGCATGATTACAACGTACTGTTATCTTCAGCTGTTTCCACGTCTGTTGAGGATCTGTCCATTCAACCTAGATTCATCCACAGTAAGTCAAGAGTAGATAGATAAAGCAATGATAGCGGCACACCTTGCCTTCCCACCAATTCTCGCCCCTCCAAGACTGCGACTTCGGAATCTACATCACTTTGTTCCTTGGCACAGTGGTTCCTAGTGCCGACCCTAATGATACAGAAGCCGTAGTCTCCAACTGATTCTGGTTATTGACGCCCGATACGAAGGTGAATTAGAACCCCGGAGTTTTTCATTCCTCCTTGGATCTTCTCACTGTGCACACGACATCGCTGAACACCCCCGAGTTGGGTAAAACGTCCACTGAGCTCATCATGGTGTTACTGCTGGCGACGAACCTGGACACATGTCATCTGGGGCCTGGTGAAGAGTTCCGATCACTATAACAAGGTATTCTAGCGCCTGACCGCGATACTCCCTCCCTTCTGTTCATTGTCGTGGATGTAATTTGTGATCGGGTTCTAGTGGGTAGTCAGAGAGTAAAGTGTGGGTATGATCGATGACAGCAAAAGTCAAGGGTTTCTGGTGGGCCTTCATCAGCACATGGATCTACTGTTTTCTTCGTTGCGGTTGTCGATCAAAAGCAGGTGCATGTCAAAGAGCATGCGAACGTTGTTCAATAAAGACTGGTATCTTTGCGGCAAGTGTCAGGACGCGGATTTGACTCGATCTTTGATGTCCTTGTCGGAATGAGGGAGCAGAAATCAACCGGGCCGGTGGATAGAGTACGGGGCTGGGATGCCTGTTATAGTCGCAGTACATTCCCATCTACGATGCGGACCAGTCCGAAGAACACGCCTGAACAGAACTCGTGAGCACCACACAGGATTGGTTTCGTGCCGGCCTATTGTTCTTGCACCAGAACTGGGAACGGGAACAGATCCTGGCATCCATTATGGACACAGGTAACGACGGGGATATCTCCAAAGTCGTCGGTCAACAAAGATCTCTGTACTGTAAGGTTTATCAGACGGATGGAGATGGAGATGGGTACTACGGACTTTGTATTGACCCATGCAGAGCGCAGGGACTGGCGGATAAATCCTCGCCAGGTATTCTCCGACGCGGAACGTTGGATGTCAAAGTTGACTCCACGATAGAGCACACATTCGACATTGTATGGGAGCACGGATTCCCAATACCCGATGGCGTGTATGCACTTATAGGTCGAAGGATATTTCTACGATGGAAGGAGTTATCTGGGTCCTTGAAAAAAGGGGGATCTGGGGAGAAGTTTATGAAAGTGTCGGTGTTCAGGATGACGACCGAACGGGAAGACAAGAGACTTTGGAATGTCGAAGCCCATAGTCACGCTGAAACATTTCTTCTTTGATGTTTCCAGGAATTGAGGATATGATGGTGCAGCATGTGAGGAGATCTTGATTAGCAGTGAACGTCCTTCTCGTCGATACCAGGATAAAGTAGTCCCGAGAGCAATACACACTATCTAATGAAAGCATATATCATTATCGCTGAAAATGAATGACGAATAAGATACTACCTTCTGTGCTTGCTTGACCGTTTTCGATTAGGACACATCTACCGTCACTATCATCAAGGAGAATGAGCGCGGTCTAGGGTCAGGCACCTCTTCCCTGTACAATCCGAGGGTTCATCCTCCGGACATAGCGTAATGTTATCTACGAGGGTCAGAGCTCCGAGACATCATGCAACGTAGGTAGTTGTTGGCACGAGGGACAAGAGTGTACATCGATGATGGAGAGCGACTCTAAGCCGAATCGCAGTCATTTTGGTACGCGCCAACGTCTAGGGCCGGGCCAATGTTCCACCTCAGTGGGAGAAGTATTTAACACAACATACCAGCTGCCGGAGATAAGCTATCCGGCTTCCCATTACAGCGGCGCTCGACCAGCTATGAAGTGAAGACTGAAGGGTGGGGTATCGATGACTGAAATCTGCTATGAGTACTGAGAGTTCGACAATGGTGAAGAGCAGGCTGAGTAGTACGCCTGTTAGCTTGATTGTTTGAACTATCCTTCCCATAGCATAGACCTAGTGCGTGAGATCTTTGGCGGCTCAAGGTTACGCATTACCAGCAGTACAAATTTGAAACTTGTTCTAGGGATGGAGGTGAGTCGACTTAATGTAACACATGAGTACAACGCACCGGAACGGTTTGAGAGAAGACCAGATCCGCGCGAGCGGCGGCCGAGTCTCCATGCGGGCGGTGCTATTTTGTATGCGTCAACTGAAGGCTTCTAGGTGCACAAATGCGTGAATGGCGAGCACTCACCGAATTCTGATTGTCACGTGATACTGATCATCCAAAAACGTCCCTTCATAATTAGGTCGCAAGCTCGTCGATTCTGAAGCTTAGCCGGCATTCGAGCAGAGCGAGGCGGCCAACATGGTCCTATCTGAATGGCGGCCACTGATATGAATCTCAAGGACAGTTTCCCCCACCCGCGACTCTGAAAGCCGTCTTTGGCACGTTCCGTCGATTCCAGAACCGTAGTCAGGGAAGTATTACAAACCAGATCAACGATGTCGAATCAGGCGCCGACAAAAGAGACTGAACTTGTGAAGTGAGCATATATGTTGGAGATCCCGCGTTTCCTATATCACGTTGCGCATAGACACTAGACACGTTGAACCGGGAGATGGACATCGTTCTGCGATGTGGTGGCAGTAGAGCAACGATTATCGCATCGTTGAAGACGGCCAAGAAAGATTGCAATTCATTAGATCGCAACAATCATGGGAATGCTTGTCCCTCTGTCCGCTCAGGCAGTTCATCAAACCCACGGGGGGAGAAAATATCTTCGTTTGTGACGCTACGGAGAGGACAATTGGAAGTACAGTATATTGGTTGGCAACACGTCAGCTTTTACCACTTCTCGTGCGCGGGACGCACTAGAGGGCCTCACACATCAGCAAAGTATGGAAGACGAAGAGTAAGAGACTGACAGTCCAATTCCCACGTCCAGGCGGAACGAGGTTGCTTGATGAGGTGCAAGTAGGACTAGGAACGAGGTTCAGCATGATGCGCAGGGGCGACGACGAAAGAATGCACCTCCGCTATCCCATCTGGAGACAGCCTGACATCCTCATTCTGTTCCCACTCCGGGTCGTCACGACGCTCACGGGCTGAGCCTGTCAAGATACCGCCATCAATGATAGCCTGTCATACACCGTCAGTAGCCAGGCAAGAACGCGCAAAGAAGGTACTCACATGCGACACATGGATGTTTTGCTTGCCAAACTCCTTCGCCAGACTCTGAGACAACGCTCTCAACGCGTGCTTCCCAGCCGAGAACGCGCTCGTCGCGACGTTCCCTCGAACACTCGCCGTCGCTCCCGTGAAGATCAACGACCCTCTCTTCCCCTTCTCGTCGACTTCATTCGCCTGGAACGCCTGGATAACGTTCTTCGAAAACGCGAACGCGCCTTCGAGGTTCGTCTGCGAGACGCCTTGGATGTCCTCCGGGGTGATATCGAGGAATGGTTTCCAGACGTCGTGGGTGGCGTTGTAGACGGCGACGCGGATGGGCTGGCCTTGGTGGTGAGCGCGGATTTGGGCGTAGGCGCTATCGATATCCGTGGTGCTGTAGGATGATATAGGGAAGGGTGCGGCAGTTCCGCCGGTAGCGTTAATCTCATCCGTGAGAGCTTTGACAGAGTCGGCGTTGCGAGCGACGAGGGCGACGGCGTAGCCTTCTTTAGCCAAGAGACGACTAGGAGTAGTCAGATGACAACAGCGGAAGCAGGAGTCGAGAAACATACGCCACTGCCGCGCCTGTACCCGATCCTGAACCAAGACCTATAGCATGCCCGAGCGTCAGCAATGTCCGATGCTACCATTCTGAGGGTGATTCACCTGCGATGACAGCTACGGGTTTGATTGCCATGTTAGTGAGGAAGATTGATTGCGAATCGAGAGAAGGGCGAAGGGATATTTATTTATGAGCAGGACTCGGACGGGCTTATCTGTAAGAAGGGCCTTACCAAACGACCTCTAATGCTCTGTCATGTTACGAGTTTATGACCCGGACTGACGCCATGCTGAGAATGGCGGGAAAGAACGGCGCTGAGTGAGCACCTCACGCGTAATGGGATCAGCTTAGTTGCGACAGAGAAGAAGAGGAAGGAAAAGACCTTTGAAAATTAGAACAGTTGTACTTGTTTGGCAGCACCGTGCCAGCGCTAGCTTGCCGAACGCCGGCATGCTTGTCGAACGTCCGCTTTCTTCCATACTGCAGCTACGGACCTCGTCTGCATCCGATGCACGGTTGAGGTTAACCGGGTTTGTCTCCCACTTCATTGGACATATGCGTGATGACCAGTAGGACAGTCTATGCACTCAGTCGCAGTCGCAATCATCCCATGAGGGATGTTTCTAGTTCTCTCGTACAATGTGTGTCACCGCTTTCCAGTGAAGTTGCAGCAATAGCAACGTGAGGAGGTATTAGGATAATAAAGAATCAAACTGAGGTGAGCAGTCGTAAGAATGAAAACGTGACCAATTAATTCCTCTTTGGCCGAAAAGATCCGGACGTACCGCTCCCCGGAAGATATGTCAATTTTTTTATTGGCTCCGAGGTACCACTGACCGATTCTTTCTCCTGGCATGGCTGTATTGGCGGCGTGAGTTGGGAAACTATCAGATATTGCTGGCGACTGGCATGTGGGAGATCTGTTCGACGGCGAATAACTTGACAACTTCATGGACGACTACGATGACTTATTCTTGGCGGGTATCGACTTCAAGGTCGCTTGCCTTTGCTCCTGGTACCGAGTGGACCAATACTTCTTTGGTGGATACGAACTGAGCTCTCGGGTGCGGGTCAAGCGGTAACATGCGCTTTGATCAAATACAACTGACCATTCTTGAACCGCTTTCTCGCTCTTTCATGACCGTGGATTACTGCGCTAGGACTTACAATTCCAGGTCTCGAGCTGATGGCTCTTTTAAATGGCTCCCAGGATGCAACACCATGCTGAGCTCACCAGCATGTTTAGGAATATTTCGTGAACACCAGGCTATTGGTGAATTGCCATTCTTTGTCTTTCAGGCTGAAAGACTTCTGGTGTAATCCTCTTACTTCGCTTAGCATCCAGCTTAATCTATAATAAAACCTGTTATTAAGCTTGACAATATACTCCGTGGTATCAAGCGACACGGTGTACTACTCAGTGTACTCCTACGGCTGATTACTATGAGGACACCGCCGCACCATCTACCCCGGTTAACTAGATCCCACGCCGACGAGAGATTTCGTCTCGACTCGGACTCCTACATACAGCGGGTAGTGAACCAACGGTCTGATTCCATGCAGATTCTGGACAGAATACCAGGCCCCAACATATCTCACTTAGGGTACCCATTCATGTCCCAACCAAAGAGTATATATTCTCAGGTGATACCATCATGAAACTACACTCTCAACTCAACTTATCTCTGCATTAACATGTTCAACAAACTATTTCTCGTCATGAACATCTATCTACTAGTGGGCTACGCGCTTCCTACGGACCCGCTCACGGATTTGAACGGACCACCACCCGAAGGCATAAAACACTCCAAAAGAACCCTACCCGTCCTCAAAATCGACTACAAGATATATCCTCAGTCCGCGGAGAATATCTGTAAGTGTTCTCCCATTATGAGGTTGCATTTTTATCTCTAAATTACCGGTCATTTCGCATCTATAGGTTATTCCTGGCACTGTATTTAAATTATGGTGTATCAAGACTTGCCTGAGACTAATACTCTATCTGCAGGTATGAATGGACCTCGTGAAGTAGCGCCAGACCGAGCTGCTCCAGAAGGCAATCGTAAGTTAAACAGCTGCGGGGATATGAGAACAAACCGGTGCAGTATCCTTTTTTAAGCCTCCTCATGATCGCGGATACCAATGTGATGAGTGGCCATGGGCCAATTCTAATGCCGGCGGTAGAAATGTCGCTACAAGGTGTATACCTAGAAGTGACAATGCCGGTATGTTCTACCTTTGAAATGTTCATCGTAGATGTTGTTCATTTTATACCTCTCTTCAGGATCCGGTTCACTCTGGGGCAATTTCGCCAACGTAAATTCTCATTCCAGCAACTAAGTTTGCGCCAGCATCGTTCTTACTGATGAGCCACAGGGTCAGGGACCGCAGAAACAGGGATACCTGAATGACCATACTGATGTACGTTCTGGTCCCTCTCCTGCGCTCTCTTTACCGAACCATTGCATAGTTCTCAGAAATTAAGGTTGTAAATATCCCAAACACCGCCCATTTTTGTCTGGCGGAGCTTCCTGGACGTGAGTGATGTCGTTGATGGGTCATTATATCGTTCATTACTCACTGCCGGGGTCGGAGCAGATAGATTAAGTCGAACTGCTTGTGATACGATAGATGCCGACCAACCTTACTTGCAGAGAAGAGGTTGATGCAGCCACTTTTCTCAAGTTTGCGTATTCATGGGTTAGGATACAATAGTCGCTGGCCTCATATAGTCCTTTGACTGTATCCTATTGCTACCGTACATAACCCGTGTTATGGAACTTATTCTTGGTTATTTTAACTACTATTTACTTCGTCCTCCGAGGCGGTATAATATAAAATATAAGTCTTTTTGCAATGTCCTTTGCGAATGAACTTCGAGGCGGCGCCCCAAGGCTCCCCAGATTTTTCGCCTGCATCTGTTTCTTTTGATCTTCTCACTCCCACCAACCTCCCTCCGACTACATCCTTCGATATCAAGCAGCTTCAGTCTCCTTACGAGTTCGCTACTGGTCTACGTCCCGATTCCTATATTCCCCAGACCTCCTTGTTGTTCAAGCCCGGTTCTCCGACGAGATTCCACCATATCTCGGACAACGGCGCATTATCTCGTTCGCCGACGTTTTAATTCTTCGCAGATGCCGATCTCTGGTATTCCTTACCTACACGCTTCTAGCCAACTTCATTCTTTACTTTACTACATCAAATCTTACGACCATCGTCCTGCAGTTCCTGCTGGGGTCGTTCCACAGTCATCATACTTCGTTTACCTGACTTCCCCTTCCGATAAAATTTCCTCGCAGCACTTTGATTCCCCGCAGCCTCCAGTGTTCCGTCGCCAGGAGACCGCGAATAATGTCGGTATCAGTCGTAGTCCTATCAGCTTTAGTGATTGGCATGTGCCGTAACCGTCTGTTCAGCTTACGCTGGATGATTTCTCCGCACATGCTGACTGGAAACGCTCAGATGAAAAGAGGATGATCAATCCTCTTCGCGTCGGTTCTGGAGGTGTTGGTATTGACAAGGTATTGATGAGCATTCCTCTGGACGTCGTTCATCATTTTAATACCAACAGTCGTCGCCATCGTCGCCTCAAGGACAGTCATCTCACAAAGTATGTACTCAATAATTGAAAATTGCTTATTCTAATGCGTATATTCTCATATTCTATCAGCCGGTCAACTTCCTGTAGCTCCTTCGTCCGTCATCTACACGGCCATACTACTCTTTTAAGTTTTGTTTCCCGGAACATTCCAACCATAGGTTCTGAGTACCTGTATTATCACGAACTAACCGAACTGGGACAAGGATTACACGCTGTGGAACCAGACCTTCCACGCCTTGCTTGAGAATAAGTACATCCCGGGCAGACGCTCGTGCTGTGCGGTCTGAACAAGTAAGTAACCATTGTAGTTACCTGAGGCAAATAAAATTGCAGATTTCTCACCCAAAGCTACAGCGGATAAAGCTAGTATGTCGCTTATGGCAAGGTTAGAAGTTCACCGTTCAAGACGGCCCAAGCCCGGCTGGTAATTTGACAGGCGTCCACACGTACCGTAAAAGAAGATATTCATTCTGCCATGCAGCCTTCTCGATGATTATTTCTCGCTAAGATTGAGTACCCTCGCAGCCACTCTGCTTCGGCGGCTGGAGTGTTGGCTTCATGTGATCGGGCCCGACGGGCTGTCTAGCCCTCCATTTAGAAATGAACTTCAACTTCCATTACGCCCCTGGTATTGGATGAGTTGGGTCATCCTCCTCTACCGGGTAGATCATCACACATGTAATCCTACTCTATCCTACCCCTCGCGAGACCCGGCCATCACGTGCATTCGCATTTGGTCTGAGACTAAAATATCAAAGACTACTGGTTACACCAATACTCACACTACCACTACCACTACTACCATCATGGATGCTGCAGCTGCCTGTCCCACCAATATCAGGGAGCTCCTAGCGTTCCTTCCGGATCAGCCTATACTGCATTCAGAGGCTGCAAGTTCGACTTCAACTGCAGATTATACAGCCAGAGACCCCCCACCTCCGCAATATCGTTTCATCTCCTCCCGGCTATACCCCGATCTCCTCCTAAACCTCAAAGAGTTCATTGGTGGAGTGGTCAATGACCTCAGTGTTGGAGAAGTCTCATGTCAGCCGATGCAGCATGCCTTGAATGATATGTCATCGGTGTGTTTTCTGAATAAGAGGGAGGTGAGCGAGTATGGCGGCTATGTCGCTGCTGCAGTGCAATCTGGCGTCAAGGCTATCTCTACTGCTGTTGGTCTCGGAGGTAGCATCTTTGTAATGCATAACCATGCCGCTGTACCCAAATATTCCCAGATGGGCGATTCCAACTTTGTTGTTGGCCGAAGGATGAAGACCGAGGACGATCGCTTTGAGTTTGTGCCCCTAAAAGCCTGTTCTGACGAGGATAAGGCTTATTGGGTTCTGCTTTCGAAGACGGAGGCGTTGAGTAGGTCTTTCACTCTTGATGCCGCTCAGAAGCAAACTGGTGCCAAAGCCATGATTGTGAAAGTGGGTGTTCGTCGAGTATCACAGGATGCCCCTTATCTTACGCAATTTAGCTCGCACTGCAGATGGCTGTTGCAGACGCAGAGTTTGGATTGTTCTTTGGTGGGTATATCGCGATTGCTGCACAGCTTGGTAAGTCCTCCTCATCTCCCGTATCTTTTATTTTTACTTGTCCTTGGTAGTCAAGTCTGCGGACCCCTCTCGGCCGAGACTTACTCTCCTTCTTTCCCCTGCCTTCAAACTTCAAAATAAGCCCCTTCCAATTCCAAAAACAGAGGAACGGCTCACGCCGTTTCAGACCAACATACCACCCGAGCCGTTCCTTGCCATACTTGTCGCAATGCTATGTGCCAATCTAGTCCCTGGTCACAGCGTCAAGAGCCCGCCTGCAGCTTTCTTCGACCCTCCGCAATTGAACACGATACAAGATGTAGATGAAGATGAAGATGAAGATGATAAAAGCGAGAGTAATAATGATAGGGATACTGGTGAGGACCGAGATGAGAAAAGTGGTATTCCCACGTGGTCTCTTCAAATTAGAACAAATGCTGTATGCGGTTTCGTTTATTCGGACAGTAGAAGATCACTGACACATCTTACTAGATGATGTTGCGGCATCCGTGGTTGGACTGTAGCGACGTACATCGTATCACTCTTGTTGGTCACCCCCCTCAACCTCTTTCGAATGTTCGGAACACCCCGGCATTGAAGGGCCCCATCCCCTCGACAAACTCACTTTCAACATCCCCCCCACAGCTGCGGGACCTGCTTCGTGCGCCCCGCATTCCATCAACCAACATTGACACGGTGACTCTCGTAGAACAGATTCGGGTAAGTGAATGGAGCAGCATATACACATGCCGTGTGGAAGGTCAAGACAAGCTTTGCATCATGAAGCTTGTGTCGGAATGTCACTCAGAGATGATCCTGCGTGAGATGTACATGTACGATGTGGTGCTCAAGGGGTGTTCCCTCGTTCCTCAGTTTTATGGGACATTCCAGAGGCCGGCTGGTGGTTGGTTTGGTTTCTTACTTGAGAATGTTGGGGATAGTCTTGAGGATGTGTATAGCTCGGAGTGGAGTTACGTGAAGGCGGATTTGGGTGTGGTGGAGTGGTAACATATCCTCGTTGTCTCTCCGACTTGATTTTTAACTGATTGCTTTATGTAAGGAAAACACTCGTGGATTCAGTGAAGAAGCTGCACTCTTTGGGTGTTATGCATGGAGATCTTGAACCGCGGAATGTGGCGAGGACTAAGGAGGGGATATTCAAGTTTTTCGATTTTGGTCAGTCGGAGATGCATCGTTGTCGAATGAGTAGATGTGAGGAGGTGAGAGAGTTGTTGGATGCGTAGAGTGATCGCGTTCCCAATGATGGTCCGGCGGCCGTGGGTAAATGGGCTGCGTGCATTATATAAGTTCAAGGTGAGATTTTATTTATAGCCGTGCTCTTTGGTTTTGTACTGGTATTTGGGACAGTGTATTATTTAGCAATGTCAGTGTTATTCTAGAGGTAAACCTTTGCACTTGCGTTGATATGAGAACTGTCTCAAATGCTGTTGTGAAGAGAAGACTAAGTGAGCCCATTGACTAGTGCTAAGATGTCGATGCGGCGGCATGTTCCTGGTATTGTCGGTTTACACCAGTGCGTCTTGTGTATCTCCATTTATGTGCCAACGCATATATTTAGGCTATCTAACTTTTGCGACGGTGCTTCTGACAATTACTGAAGACAAAAATTATGCAGGCAGAAGGGGAGGCCTGCTTACGAAGTGTAGGGGTCGTAACGTGCTGTGATGTCATCAAGATATTCGTTAATCTCTGTTGTAATTCTCTGCAGTGATACTACCGCCTATGAAGATCTCAAGGCTCATCTTACGGCCGGACTCAGAATGGGCTATGCCCTTCGCCGATACGTCGAACGATAATTTGAAGGACCTCACAGGATCCTGTCATAAACCTTTACTATGCCAATTCGTACAGACTCACTATATCAATCATACTTGCGAACCATCTGTACAGACGCGTTCAAGTCATATAAATTGCATTCATCCGAGTACGGTTATTATCGCCCCCGCTGATTTCAGCAGCATTGTCGCCTTTGCCGGCCGTGCTGAACATGTGGATACCCTCGTAGAGAGGCATGGTGATGTGGGACTATGAGGAAGTCGAGTGGTGGGAGAGAACGTTGATACGACTGGAGCGTATCCACCCGTAGATTTCGCGATTTGTCAATATATACTTATCCGAATCTATACTGTACTTGACTATTACAGAGCTAGGGTTGAGCATCCGGGCCGCTAGCTAGAGCTACAGCATGGCATCAGAGAATATATCAAGTGGGATTAGGACTTAGGAACGATATCGTGACGAGTCCGACCTACCAGCCTAATATAAACCACAAAAACAGGCGAATATACGCCATAACAGTTCCTGTTGCCAGCTAGCCAATAAACAAGGAGTGGGTATAAACAAATGAAACTGTGAATAGTTGCGATAGCAGACAAAACTGGTATCCGGTATAGAATAGCCGACTTCATCGGTATGGGCATGGAGAAGACAATCGAGCCCTGACAAGTCCACTAGGGTCGCATCACTGATGTGAATATACTATCTGACGATCGATCTTCTCAGAATATTCTACTGGATCGCGTTGCATCAGAATAGTTCCATTGTGGAGAGCTAATAGTGGTCACCTAATCGTGAATCAGCATGAAACCAGGCAACATATGGGTAACCATGTTGTTCCTACGACACAGCATTCGGAATCCCGACTGCGAGATGACAAATTAATATATTGGCCTGGATTCTTGGAACAAAGTAACTAGAACAGGTTGCATAGCACGGCGGTAGACTAATCCGCAACAATATTCACCGGTAGTAGTTTACTTTATACTGTATGACTAAATATCCGGGATCGGACGGACTTGTAGTATATAAGTACTGTACATACGAATATACGGGAGGCTTTGCCACCCCGCAGTTTTGACCATATAGCACAGTAGCTAAGGTTGGAGCCAGAGGTATTAAGTCAAGTCTCGGACAAATAGCGTATAGCTAAGTCCACCAGCGAATAGAAACATACATATATATTGATTTAAAGTAACTTCGCGAGTCGCAGAGACCGCAGTATATTCGAACGGAAACTTGAAGTGAAAAGGGCACCGAAGCCAATATAAGCCAGTGAGCTAAGGATAAGTGGCCAGTGCACCCATATATCAGTCAGTGAACTGGAAAATAAGGCAAAGAGCCAGCTAGCTTCGAGACTTTGGAGTATATTCAGCATTCTAAGAACGAAGTCGACTTAAGAATGAATATATTTGATTCAATTACCCTATTACAAGACCCCATTCTATATTCCCACTTCGTTGAAGTCGGATTTGGCTACGATATCCCTTTTGTTTCGTCTAGAGGATCAAATATCAAGGAAACTTAGACTATTCAGTTTGCAGAGGCCTTCTATCGGTCTTGAAACACCCGAACTTACATATATTGGTGATTGTGAAGCGCAAGGATTGCTTGAGATTTAGTATATACGAGTTACACTTCGTATATATTGAGGTTCTAGCTATCGTCGTACGGTTACCGAGCACATCAACGTACATAGTGTTTTCTTGTTAACTAGAGAAGACTGACTCTTTTCATAGCCTGTATGCGAATAGCCTCGGTCCGGGTCTACTTGTCATCTCTGTATGATGTCAAAGCTGCTCGACATAGCTCGCAAGCACTCAGGCGTCCCGAGACTTGGGGAATTATCCTCCATCTAACCTCTGCATACCTCTGTATCGCCTCCCTCAGGATCTTTATTGCGAAACATTGACTAAAATGACCTCTTCGCTTTGTTCAGGGTCTTTATTATCACCATAGAAACATTTAATCTGGCAATGAAGGGTCTGGTAGCAGTTGAAAAAATGTTCGAAAGCAAATCACTGAGACTTTTAGAAAAGGCCTCACGAGTAAGAATACGCACGACGCGGTCGCGGTCAAAGTGAGAAAGCGATCAATATACAAAGCGGAAATGGAAATTGATGGAAAGCACGGTACTATGACCACTAACCTCAATTAGAGTCGACGACAATGCGCACAGCGGCAGAACCACATGTCAACAATGTGCCTGGCATGGAAATTTAAGGTTCGTGGAAGAGAAGAAGAAGGAGAGGAGAGCTGAGGGCCTCGCTGCGGCAAGACACGTCGCGCAGGATCCTATTCATGGATGAAAGTCCAGACGTCGAGCGACGAGCCTAAGTAGACGGGAATAGATGTTGTCGAGGCATTGGAGTGAGAGGGATAAATGTGGGATGATGTCATTATCTTGGTAGAAGTTTCAGTAATAGCAACATTCGGCGGAGGTGGGCCAGTAGGAGGATAGATGAATTAAATTGGACTAGAGTCGGATGAAAACGGAGAGAGTTCCTCTTTGGGCGACATGCGCCGTGCGGATCCGGACGTACCCGAAGTGATGACAATTTCCTTATTGCCTCGAACCACTGATCAAGTCTTTCTTCTAGCGATTTCCGGCCTGGCTGTATTGGCAGCATGAGCTGAGGAACTATCAGATCAGTGCCATTAACCTTACCATTCTGCTCATAACTACTACGGCTCTGGTAACCTCTACCAGCTGGCATGTAGGAGATCTGGTCGACGGGGAATAAGTTGACAACATGGTCCATGGGTGACTACGATGACTTATTCTTGGTGGGTGTCAGCAAGGTTGCTCGCTATTCTTCCTGGTACCAAGTTGTCCAAAACTTCTTTTGTGGATACGAACTGAGATACATCCCAGCTCTCAGGTGCGGGTCAAGCGGTCGCACGGTAACATGCGGGTGTTGCACTTTTGATCAATACAACTGACCATTCTTGGACCGCTTTCTCACTCTTTTGACTATCATGACCGTGGATATTGCGCTTGGACTGAAAATCCTGGGTCTCAGGCTGACTTTCTCGAATGGCTTCCGGGAAGTAACAACATCTTCACCAGTATGTTTAAGGATATGTCGTGAGCACCAGGCTACTGGTAAATTGTTGTTCTCTGTCTTTCGAGCTGAAATAATACTCGTATGATCCTCTTACCTCGCTTAGCATTCAGCTTAACCTGTAATCAAACCTGTTAGTAGACTTGACAATATACGCTCTGATACCAAGCGACGTGGTGTACTGCTCAGTGTACTCCTAGGACTGATTACCATGATGGCACCGCTGTACCATCTATCCAGGTTGACTAGACACCACACCGACGAGAGATTTCGTCTCAACTCGGACTGCCACATACGGGTAGTGAC
Source organism: Armillaria luteobubalina (assembly GCA_030435615.1). Lineage (NCBI taxonomy): Eukaryota > Fungi > Basidiomycota > Agaricomycetes > Agaricales > Physalacriaceae > Armillaria > Armillaria luteobubalina. The sequence goes on from JAUEPU010000069.1 coordinate 220,793, forward strand.
CCGGCGGTCTGATTCCATGCAGACTATGGACAGAATAGCATGGCTAAAGATATCTCACTTGGGCTACACTTTCACCTATCAACCAAAGAGTATATATTCTCGGACGACGATATCATGAAATTACACTCTCAACTCAACTCATCTCTTCATTAACATGTTTAACAAACTATTTCTCGTCATAAACGTCTATCTACTAGTGGGCTATGCACTTCCTGCAGACCAGCTCACAAATTTGAACGAATCACGACCCGAAGGCATAAAACACTCCACAAGGGCCCTGCCCGTACTCAAAATCGACTACAAAAGATATCCTGAGTCCGCGGAGAATATCTGTAAGTGTTCTTCCATTATGAGGTGCATTTTTGTCTCTAAATTAGTGTTCATTTTATTTCTGTAGGTTATTCCTGGCACTGTATCTAAATTATGGTATATCAAGACTATTGCATGAGACTAATAATCTGTCTGCAGGTAACAAAGGACCTCGTAAAGTAGCGCCAAACCGAGGTGCCGCAGACGCCAATCGTGACTCAAACAGCTGCGGTAGTTGGCCAAACCGGTGCAGTACAGAATTTAAGCCTTCTCATGGCGCAGGATACCAATGTGATGAGTGGCCATGGGCCAATTCTAATGCCGGTGGTAGAAATGTCGCTACAAGATGTATACCTGGAAGAGACAATACCGGCATGTTCTACCTCTACAATGTCCATCATAGATATTGTAGCTCATGTTATACCTCTCTTCAGGATCCGGTTCAGTCTGGGGAAATTTCGCGAATGTAAAATTCCCATTACAAAAACTTAGTTTGCGGTAGCAATTTTTACTGATGAGCTACAGAACAGGGGGCCACAGAAACCGGGCTATGTTTTGAGGAACGGTATTGATGTACGTTCTAGTGTCTCTCCTGTGTTCTCTTTACTGAGCCATTGCATAGTTCGCAGAAATCAAGGTCGTAAATATACCAAACAACGCCCATTTCTGTCTTGCGGAGCTTCCTGGACGTGAGTGATGTCGCCCTTTATGTTGTTGATTACTCATTTGCCGTGGTCGCAACAGATAAACTAAGTCCAAATGATTGTACTACTGTTGACGCCAACCAACCTTACTTGCAAAGAATTGGTTGATACAGCCACTTTCATCAAGTTTGCGTGCTTATGGGTTCGGATACAATAGCCACTGACATCATATAGTCCTTTGACTTTATCCTATTGCTACCGTACATAACCCGTGTTATGGAACTTATTCTTGATCATTTTAAATACTATTTGTTTTGTCATCGGAGGCGGTATAATGTCAGTCTTTTTGCAACATCCTTTACGAATGAATTTTAAGATCATATTCGTTTGGTCCATGCCAACGTCACGTTTGACAGCAAGTTCCAATATTCCCTGTTATACGATCACATTTGATGTTCGGTAATTAAGTCAGAGAAATAAATGCCATGATTACATCGTACTTTTTTCTTCGGCTGTTCTTTGATGCTACTGCCGGAATTTCGGTTGTATGCATCGCGTTTATCTTAGGGAAAGGTCAGCCCCTGTTTTTTTTTTTAGCTCCGTCTGTTGATATCGAAACAAAACGAAGGTAAGGACGACTGCTTAACGAATGGATTATTTGATCCATTAACTCTAAGCACGCTGGCCCTCATCCACGGATAGGATATTGCCATCCTCTGTAGCCGACACTGCCTGCGCCGATCTGGGTGTCGATGGAATGACGAAGGCCCTCAACATCAACGCCTCGTTTCACAAAACGCTATCCGAGGAATATGAATATGTACTTCATTGTAGAGAATTTCGACATTGGCACTGTCTGTGCTCATCGGTACCACCATCATCTACGTTTTTTCATTAGTAACCAACCAATAGATATAGAGGCTTTGTGTATGCAGGACAAGGACAAGAAAATGCGACAAAAGTGCTATTCAATAAGGAGATTATCGATAGCGATGCACCCCCACGACGCATCTGGGATCCTCACGCTAGTCGGGCCATGTCATAGCGGGTTGCACGCAAATACACGTTGTCAATATCGCACGCATGGTTGGATGATAGGGGTTTCAAAAGACAGACGACACCAATAAATGCGTACCAATGCCGAAAGACGCCGCCTTGAACTTGATCAGGATCGAGATGCTGGGCTTTGGAGCCGAGTATGCCTGGTTGGTCGTTCTATGTTTGAGGCGGAAGGCTTGGGACGAAGACCCACGTAGCAACCCGAACCAGGAGGAGTGGGACCGCAGGTAAAAGCTACGTCATGAGGAGTGGCAAGTCAATTTGGCAACGGTCGGGTAAGTTTATCCCAAAATTCCGAGAAGGTGGTATACTACTTTCGTGGGTTAGGGCTGCCGCTGAGTTTCAAGCGCGGCGACTTTGGGACCGAACGGTATTGCTTTAATCGGGCGTGGACGCTGCATGAGATGAGTGAGTCTCAGCGGCAGATGTCCAGACGCGGGTTTGACTCGAAATTTGATGTCCTTTCGGGAATGAAGCTTGAAGGAGCGTAAATCACCCAATCCGTTGGATAGAATTGTGGAACTGGTACATTTGTAATACTCGCGGTACGTCACCACAATCATCTACGACGCGGACCAGTCCGAAGAAGACGCCTGGACAGAACTCATGGACACCATGCAAGATTGGTTTCGTGCGGACCTAGTGTTCTTACATCCGGGACCTGGGAACGTGAACAAGTCCTAGCATCCTTCATGGACGCAGCTAACGACGGGGACATTTCGCAAGTCGTCGCTCAGCAAAGATCTCTATACTGTAAAGGTTTATCGGACGGATGGAGACTAATATGGATACTACGGACTTTATAGAGAGCCGTGCAGAGTGCGGGGGCCGGCCGATACATCCTCGTTGTCGTTGGACGTCACAGTTGCCACGATAGGGCACACCTTCAACATTGTCGCCGATCACGGATTCCGATGGCATGTATGCACTCATACGTCGAAGCATAGTTTTATGATGGAAGGAGTGATCTAGGTCGTTGAAAAAATCGAGAGAGAACGTTTACAAGTCGAGAGAAGGAAAGGAAAAAAATGAAAATACGTTTGGAAATTGGAAGAGTTGTACTTGTTTGGCAGTATCGTGTCAGCGCCGGCTTGCTGAACGCCGGCATGATTACCCAATGTTTGCTTTCTTTCATACTATGCTGCTACGAAGGTTTTCGGCACCAGACGCACAGCTGAGATTAACCTGGTCTGCCTCTCATTTTAATCCCTTTAAACGCAACGCTATTCTATGAAGCGAGATAAATTGTAAGTACTCCTATAAGCAAGTCCAAAGTCCACTGGGATTTTGTTCCTGCTGGACTCACTCCACTTCTTTCGAAAGGACCTATATTACTGCGCTCAGAACAAAAATATGTGATGTCCTAATGCTTTACCAGTTAGCCTTATCTGGTAGATCGGAATCAGAGAGCATGGCACAGGTACTCCTCTCAGGAAACTCTACGTGTGTGTGATTTCACTGCAGCTTGTCTCTCGATGGGCACAGGGGTACAGAATCCTTAAACACTCATCGATATCTACAGACGGAAACAAAACACGCAGTGCTCGCTGTCCGAAAGGGCCGCTCGTCCTAAAATAGAACCGCGTCATGATTTATGATTCGAAAGCAACCACTCGCGTGATAAACGGACTTTAGCCACAAGACACACCAACTTTGAATTTCCTGTGATTCTGCATCGACTTCTTCGGAGTCTAGGGGTCCTGTTCAAAGACATAACTTTCTAATGCTTACGGAACGGTTAGACTGGAGCTCAGTTTTGGAGGCGACATTGAGACAGAATTGCTGAACGAGCACGGAGGGGAATGGTTTCATGGGATTATCGTGGTCCTTTGATTCAGGCACCGCCCTTCAGAACGCTATACCTCTCGCCCCTATTGAGGGCTGCCTCGGGATTTGAAACAATTCGCAGGAACCTGGTCACCGCCTCGTATGTCTTAGCGGCATCTGATTGTTGTACAGTACGCATTGACGATTTCGTATAAAAGGACTAACTGACTTCCATTATTTTCGTATCCAACCTTTCCTTCAAAGTTCAATAACCTCAAAACCATATCATCAAGATGTTGTCTGCCGGATTCCTCATCATCGCATTGGCCACTGCCGCTTTCTCCAACCCCACGAAACGACAGACTCCTGGTGTGATTTCAGCTTGCACTGTCCCGAACACTGTTGCTTTGACATTCGTACGTATAATTCTGAGTCATGCTGAATGCATTTAATTGACTAATACCAGGATGATGGACCTTACATTTACTCGTACGTCTCAGTTACCATCCTTCACCTTCTCGCTTATTTACAGTGCTCTTCAGACAAAATATCGTCGACCAACTTGACGCGAAAGGTGCGAAGGGCACGTTCTTCGTTAGTACGTACCTTGTCGAACTTGCCTTCATATTTGCTGGATCTGACACGCATTTGAACTTTTTAGACGGCAACAACTGTAAGTTCCAGCCAACCCAAGTACTGCTATCGGTGCTTATGTACGCCTACTCGCAGATGGATGCATATACGGAGACACCGAGAGAGCAGCCATACAGAACGCGTACTCAAAGGGCCACCAGATCGCTTCGTGAATGACTATATAATGTCCAAATGCCATGTTTTCTGACCTCCATCTGACTACAGGCATACATGGAGGCACTTGGATCTGACTACTCTTTCCGCCGCCGATCGTACGTAATTTCACGACGCAGTTCCGTGCAGCTCCCTTCTAACTTCAATATCGTTAACAGTTGAAAGTCAATTCGCACGCACTGACCGTACGTTCTTGTTCCTCTTCATGCGATATCGAGTTATTCCGGCTCACCGCGAATAATGCAGTGGCTTTGAAGAAAATTCTTGGAGTTGATGTTGCGTTCATGAGACCTCCTTATGGGGCTTACAACTCCATTGTGACGCAAGTCGCTGCTGCTCACAAACAGAATGTGATTCTCTGGGATTTCGAGTACGTTTCCTCCTCCTTTTCATCTGGCCAATGCCGGGGACCTGACTTTTTATACACAGTTCCGGTGATTCCGTCGGAGAAACTGCCGCGAACAGTGAGAAGGACTATGATGCCCTTGTAGCGAAGCATCCTAGCACGATCTTGACTTTGAACCACGAGACTGTCGGTGAGTAGTTCGATCCCGTTTCGAGATAAGTAAAGATCTGACTTTGCTATATCTAGAAACTACTAGGTGAGTAGGGTGTTTTTGCCATGATGACGAGTCTCTTATCAACACAAATTCAGTACGACCGTTTTACCGCGTGCTCTCGATGATTTGATAGCCGCAGGGTATAAACTCGTCACCGTCGCTGAATGTCTTGGCATGCAACCATACCTCAGCATCGGAGCGCCTGGTGTGCAAGATGTGTGTGCTTCTTCGCGATCTTTTTTGGTCGAATGCTAACGAGTTCTTCTACTTCAAGGCTACCTGGACCTGTGCCGACACAAATCAAACTCTGTCTGCATAATTCAGTTTTATACCATGTCACATTGGATTGAACGTTGTATTGTTAATATTCACTATTTTGCAAATATCATCATGTTTCAGCACATAACTCATTGCATAAGGACATGAATCTGCCAGAATAATCTATCTCAGCGCACTTGTCGACGAGTTCTTTCCGGTGTAAATTTTTTCACGCACTCAATTCATTATCATTCTTTCGGGGGCTTCTCTTAGCCATGATTGACGCTGGATCCGTATCCCTTACCCCCATCCATCTTCAAGGATGCGATATCAACGTAGCATCAGCACTACGTTGGGCATTGGGACCTCTCTGAGTAGTACAAATTACTTGGAATTACTTCGGTCGTTCTATAGGTTGGTCTTCTTTGTAAAGCTTAGAACCATTCTCATATTCGACTTCTAGAACACGAAATCGAGAATTTGGATGCTTACGATGTAGCCCACAACTTGGGATGTTGCTTTCCACAAAAGAAAGTGCTCTCCAATATCTCCTTTGTGGCTTCCCAGCTGACGATGTTCGCATAACTTCTTTGTTGTTTAACGCCACAGCCGTATTCAAAAACCTTCCTCTGCCGTCGAATCCTAGCTTCCCTCGATTGCTGCATCCTCTTTACCCACATCAGTTTCATCCAAAGTTAGTTTCTCGTAGACAGATGGACGATACATGCATATGGAGGGAAGTAGCTATAGAGGGAAGGAGTGACGGGATGTATGAGTTTGTTGATTATCTGGGGCGTCCTGTTATTATCGGTGGCTCCATTACATGTACCACTGGCGCGTCTTTTGCGCGTTCTATTAAAGATGGCAAAGAATTGAAACGCAGTGAAAAGAGCCGACTTTCCATCGCCAGTCACGGCTGCATAGAAGTATCTTTGCCATGGAGAATGTGAAAGGTTGCTCTTGAAATGGCTGACAATCATCCATTCAGCCCGGTATTCGCTTTGCCACAACATCCTTGAGAACTTTAATTCCAGGATCATTCTACGAGAGAGCCCGAGTCATGATGTCACGGGATAGTGAGAGGAACAAGAGGAACATCATAGAAGCGCATGCAAACGAGGTGGTATTGGTTCAAGGGGCGATGGAAAAGTACTCCTACACATGGAAAGAGCGTCGACGGTAATAACAACTGTCAAGGAGGGTGCGTTAAAAACAAGACTACTCCAAAATTAGATGATGTATGTCTGCTCCATTTCTCGGTATATTGATATTTCCCCTGGACCCAGGGACGACGCCGGGCCAAGAGGAACATGGTTGGTTGGCGCTACAGGGTAATCCTGCGCAATACGCCTTTCACAGTGGCCATTAGTATCTTTTAGAGTCTAGGGTCTAAATTAAATACCCACAACCATGGACAAAGGGATAATGATAAAGACAGTGAGGCAGTTCATTCTCCAGGAATGTTGTGAGCTTTTGTGGTGAGAATTGCTGTGGCCGTGAGTTGATTTGAGCTCGTCTTATATCGATCGGACCCATGCATCATGTTCTGGTACTTTATTTAACTCAGTGTGGTTTCAGTATTCGGGAAAGAGTTACTGTCGTAGTTGAACTGTGCTTCCAGGTGTAGTACTCGTATGTGTCCCTGACGATGCCAATCATGAAATCCCCATCAGAGACTGTATCTCAGGGTGTTGCTTTCTTTGACTTCTTGCGGAATTCAGCATGAGTAAGATAGCGAGTCTAAACTTGAACTGCGTTATTCAGATGGTTGTCATTCCGGAGTCCCCGAAGTCACAAATTTAACTTGAAGAAGGTGAGTTTCATCATGGTGACGCATTTTTAAGATTACTATGTGCTCTATTTATCATCGTAGTGATTTGATAAAGTCAGGATCAATAGCCTACGATACAGTCAAATATTTATTCAACGTAACCTAGGAGAGGTCTGAAATAGGATTGGGCGCTCTTTGACTGCATCATACCAAAATTATCTCTGTGGATCGAAATGTCATCATTGTCCCACGAGCTCAGATCTTACAGTTCCCACAGCGACAAGTGCTCCCCTCAGGGATCGGAGTATCTCTACCCTGTGAGATGTCAGATTATTATATGAGAATGATCGTCACGTTAACAAGTTTTAAGTTCTTTGGCACCTATTGATACTCTCCTACTTCTCTTCGGGATGCCTTCAAACCATCAGACCACCCTTCCTTTTTCACATTTGCAAGAGAATATAACCTCCGATCCAGCATGGAATGTTGCAGGTACTCAAATATTTTTCTTCTATCCAAGCACTCGCAAAACATGTGTCTGACTCTTGGTTCAATTGGGTCATTATCGAATGCTTATGTGACACATGGTCACTGGCAGAAGGTAGAGGCTCTCAACGTGACATACTTATCATGACGTAGGAATGCACACAACTCTACTTACTGTTATACTGTGGAGAAGATGTACATTGTTGAACCCTGCATACCTAAAGTGGCTGCTGTGTTTTGTGGGAACGCATCGTAGTGGAGTTATGGGTCGTGATATCAATCACAAAATCAAGGTCGGTCGTCTCTTCGGCCTTGGTTGTTGATTTTATCATGAATAGGAATTGATAGTTACTTTGAACTGGAGCTGATCGCTGAGCCCCTGAAATCTTTGTCGTTGCCCAAACTCACTGAGCACTCAACGTGGCTAAACTTATCCACTCAACGATTTGTTGAAGTGAAAATGCATACGTCAAATGTTGCTTCAATGTAACCTAGGAGAGGGTTGAGATAGGATTCGGTACTCATTGGTTGCATCATACTAGCACCGTCTCTGAGCATTAGAATATCAAGTTCTTGCTTCACGGACGATCGTCCTATATCGTCCTATGAACGTAGATGTCACCGTTCCCATAGCAGCACCAGCACTCCACTCATCGACTTCGCAAGTATTATTGAAGGATATCCGTATTACTGTATACCTTTTGTTTTTTACTTATCTTTGACCGTTCTTTCACGCTTTCTTACCTTAAATATGTATCTGACTTCTGTTATTTACCCGATCACCATATAGTCCAGCCATCGATACCCGTGTACCTCAATCATTTCACCTTCTCTACGTCTGGCTGAGGTATGTATACCTTGCCATCTCTAGTCTATAACTTAGTCACGCTTATTCCTAGATACATATTTATATCCTTTGCTTTTGAGTGCAGTGCTTTTCAATGCAGTCGTTTCACCTTCGTTGTGCCCGACTGAGATCCATACTTATCCTTTGCTTTTGAATTATCATTATACTTCGAGAAGATCGTTGCATAGGAACAATAGTCGCGTTGTTAAGCCTCAGGAACTCGATAATTATTCATAAGCTCCGATGTCTTTTCGAATGTCTTTGCACTTCTAAACTACATTTCAGAGATCTCGCAAGCAACGAATCGCCTACTATAGTCCAGCACATGATGTCGCAGGTACTCCCAGATTTTTCATCCGAACAAGTTTTCGCAACACAGTTGTCCGATTCCTGGTTCAACGGGGTCACCATCGAATGCCTAACGCATGGTCAGAATCATCTCATAAAATAGTCTTTGAATTTGAGGTACTTATCATGGCGTAGGAATGTACACAGCTTTGCTCGTCGCCGTACTGTGGAGGATATGTATGCCATTGAACCATGCATACACGACCGACTCTAAAATGTCTTTTCTATAGTGTCGAGTAACACCGCTCATGGGAGGCAGACAAAGGTCCTTGCTGGAGTTTCTATATCCATGTATATCATGGCAACGATGCATCTAGCCGTGAGGTGGTTCTACGCCCGGCGGGCATTCATCACCAATGGTGAGACCGAGGAAACTAGGTTTTTCGCTCTCGTGGACTCGCTGATCGCTGGAGGCCCTTTGTGGGTTCCAACGATCAGTAGTATTGTTGCGAGCGTAAATATTTTGACTGCGGATTGTGTTATTGTACGTATCTCCTTCACTCTAGGTGCTGTAGTGACCTTCAGATCAGATATGGAGATGCTGGATCATCTGGGGGAAGAATTGGAGAATCATCGTCCTTCCCTCTCTGTGCACGCTATGCGGAACCGGTGAGTCTACAGAATTGACCTGAAAGAGCTCAGACTCACATCTCTCAGTTTTTGATATCTTCTTCCTGATTCAGGAGCTGACGCCACTGACTGATGCACAGGGGAAACCTGTGACTCCCTGGGGGAGTAGCTCGATTAACTGGGGGATAGCATACTACAGTATGACGCTCTCCACAACTGTCATATGCACCACTCTTATTGTATACCGACTTGCCCGAGCAAGCATAGCCGGAAGGTCCCTGCACTTCGCGCCGAATCCGTACCACCAAGTCATGGAGATAATGATAGAATCGGCTGCCCTCTACGTTGTTGCCCTGGTGGTGTACATCCCATTCATTGCGACGAATAGTCCGTACAGTAATTATCCTCAAGTGATTCTTACTTCGATAACTGTAAGTTAAATATGTTTCCACCTCTTACTGGAAGCCAGAGTACTTACCGTACGTTCGGGGAGGCAATCGCCCCAACTTTGATACTTTTTCGTGCTGCATCTAGGAGCTCGAATATCGCCACGCCTGGCTACATTATCCATCCAGGGTCTGCGCAGTCCCCATCGAAGTCGGAGACGGAAGGAGGTGTTACGTCTTCCAATGACGAGGACGCGATGTTGATTACTATGTCCAAAAGTGTGGAAGTGGTGTAAAAGCCTTGCTACAATCATGATCCTGTAGATCCTACTTAATTACAGGTATTATGCAGATGGAAATAAGCGTAGCTACCTTATTCAGTACGTAGACATGAAAATTGATTGACCTATAGATGAGGTGATCCCTTAGAAGTATACGAGACGAGGCTGCGACAACATAATGTTGCTTGAATGAGAAGGCAGATGGTTGCCGCATATCAGGTGTATCGGATGGAATAGTGACTCTCCGATCATCTAAGTAAAAATTTATTAGCTAGACATTGGATGTATGCAAAAATAGTCCGTGCACTTATCCGGAACGTGGATCTGCATTTACCCAGGACATTGAAAGATAAAAGTGCTCAAAAGAGTGGCGCTGGATGAAGTACAGAAGGAGATAATGGATCTACTTGAATAAATGGCCACCAGGATATCGACCGGGTAGTAGATATCTTTGACAATACAGCGGGGTCATCCTCGTGGTTACAGAAACATGGTGATCTTGACCTTGTCTTTTGGCGAGAGTGCTCATCAGCCTCTTTGCATCGTCTTGGTACCACTACTTTTCGGAGGACGTGTTTTAAAAGGAAGGAATATGCTAGTCAAGTCGTCGTTAGTCACAGGGATACGGATCATATCGTGAACTCACCGGGATAATGCTATTCTATACGAAAGCGCTGAACGCATAAGTAGATCTTTTCTGGATTCAATAAGAGATATTGAACAGAGGATCTGACCATCACGTAGAAAATGGGCCACCAGAGCTGTTTCATCCGTATATGTCAAAAAATTGAAAAAATCTGCTAGTGGTGTAAGGGATGCAGATTCCTAACAGTATTATTGCATATGCCATTTATTATGTTCTATTTACCTATGCCTTCCAGACTGCCACATATGCGCCATTTCGGCCTTTTCACTCCTTACCTATTGATTTTACCTTGATGTCGTCTCTTTGACCTACTTCGTACTCTGGCTAATATACGCCGATCGTGCTCTGTTGTTGGGTTGAAGAACTCCCTTGAGGTGAAGTCTTTACAAGTGGCTTCAGGACCAACTCAGAGCACGTATTAACCGATAAAACCGTGAACGATGTGATGAGCTATGCTTCCTGGTGAGTTGATTCTACGCCATAGATGAAGATAAGGACACACATACAACACTCATGACTGGCATTTGGAAATACACCTCAGTGTCTCCTGGCTGGAAGTGTGGTTGGGATACGGCAAGTACTAGATATATCTGCTTGAAGCTATGTGCAGATAAGATGCTACAGACCATAAAATTCGAGACAACGTGCATCCCTCAGCACAAGATCCATGAATTCCGAGTCCTATGTATATAGGAAACTCAGTTATTATGTGGTAACGAAACCCGTGGGAAATTCTATTTATGCCATCACGGCGTTTGCCGACCTAGAAGCTGAGCTTTATCGTGGGAAATCTTCTATTCGTTGCCGGCATTTGCCGACCCAGCATCTGAGCTTTATCGTGGGACAATTTCTATTCATTGCCAGCAGTCACCAACCTTGATGGTAATTGCCGGTCTTATTATTGGTACGCTGGGCTTGGCTGTCTATTCGTTCGCCAATTTCTTTCTTACTGCTTTTTAAATTTTTAAAAAAAATTTCTTTCTCGTTCCGGCCTAGTACCTTCAATGCAGAACAGGGCGCCGGGGCTGTAATGGTTCATCCATCCATCTCGACCTATGCACCAATGCTTCACAGTGGTATCGTTCCTACTTGTACATCTGATCTTAGCGGCTCTCGAGTATGATGACTCAGTGATTCAGTACAGATCTAAGATGTGACATTCTCGACTAGAAGATTCATTCCGTGCTTTGCACGAAGAGACCAGGCGTACAAGTAGATACCCATTGAACGACGTTTGGGCCATGTTGCATTGGAGATGTGTCCCGATCTACAAATCATTGTGGAGGGTTAGGGATTTCAGGAGGCAGATCATGGTGTATCTATCTTGTTTGTTCATTTTGGATGTTTAATAAGTTCGTTGTACAGACGTATAATTTCCGGCGCAGAATCTAGGCAAGTTCAGGTCTTTCCAGCTAGGGCAGATGCTAACCGAGTTGGCTCCAGCGCCAGTCCACATTCTTTTCTTGGTGGGGGTCTTGCTCGTGATGCTAGAGCTTGTCGCGTGACTGTGGTCAATACCCATCTCAATTGCCATTTTGTTTCCCGTCCTTTCCTTCTCCTTTGGTGAGGCCCTACCCATATACCATACATTTTACAGCCTTCTAGTTCTGACTTCAATCCGATAATCATGAAATACTATATATACCGCCTGGGGCATCCGTTCCGAGGAGGAACTGCAATCTCAGGACTCGTTGTATACTGTCACCACCATCCTCCACCTATGACATCCAAATAATGCGGGTCGGAATCACGCACGTTACACAGCTCCCGCACTGGATTTCGTCCCCCAATACTTGGCATCATAGTCTGTATGTATATGTACATTTGAATAAAAGTTTCTTCATCATTACTATGGGAATGAGGCGCGAGCATGATATTCTCAAATTTAGTCTGTGCGAAGGGTTATCATAACGTTGTAGAAACAAGACTGTGTTGATCACATAACGATCTTGCATGCGTGATTGGCTTCAATTTCCGGAATACATCGTTCCTTTGAATCTTGCAACACGACTCGAATTAGGACACAAAGATAACAAAGGTGAGGTGGATATCTAGCGAAGCGAGGTGTGAGAATCGAGCAAATGTATAAATCTGTAGATTGTACAACAGTGTTAGGCGTACATGAAACGTGCCTAGTATCGATAGACTCCCAGACGTGATGCAATCCGGTTCACTACGTGTTTTACCTGTGTCCGGTTCAATTTGGAGATAATTATCAATATGGGATGTAGTGAATGTTAAAATTGATTAGCGAATAAATTGGAAGCACTGAAAGGTCGACGACGGTATCCTCTGGATCAGCTTGACATAGATGTGGTATTTGTTGGAATTGTGGAAGTAAGCTGACTGGCTGTTACTCCAGATGCTGACTTTGCTTATATTCTAGCTTATTGCCGTCTCTATACGTATTACAGATACCTCAATGTTGATATAATCTGCAAGCGAGGTGGGAGCACGGACGCTCAAAAATTGAAAATTCTCCTAAATTCCAATATCCTGCAGTTTCTGTCAGTATATGCACTCGGAGAAATGTCGCTCTGCACAGCGGGGTGGTACATTCATCTCATTAATGTGCGTCAGTTCCAGACAGAAGGACTTGACATCACGGTTCTGTGCAAGCTGTACCCTAATCACTACGTGCGTTTTGATCAGCAGAAAATTGAAAGGAAAATCCTATGACATTGGTACCATGGTGCGGGCGAAAAAATCGTACAACGTGAAAAAGGAAGGAAAAATGCATAGGGCTCAGATCTGCCACTCGTATGAGTTGGTCCACACCGACTAGTGTACGTACACCGGCCCCTGGACAACCGAGGCAAGACTTAGCAAGTACGTCGGGATCAGACTCCGGTTTAAGATGCCTTTCAGGTGCATGCGGAAGTCTGCCCTTCTTGCTTTTTTGGGGTTTACGAGGCCGACTTGAGCTCGACGTGTAATGCGAAGTGATTGCGTGGCAACATCAGTCAGGGGCTGCTGATAAAGATGACTCTCCGGCAAGATTTCTCTTTCACGGACACCGTACAAGATCTCAGTATTGCACACCCTAGCATAACGCTTTTATTCCCGAACCACCCACTAGTCAATGCCCTCTTACTTATGTGAGTTTCTGATACCAAACATCACCCGGGATTAAGCTTTGTCGCTTGATCAATCACTGAGCCCTCTTCGATTACAGAAAGACGCCTTTCCCATGGTCACAACAGTCTATCAAAACCTCAATGTGTATCTGAACCATAGGTGGTACGTTTCGTCGACCAATGCATCCGTGCTCATGACGTGCCGCACCATCATATCCTCAACCCCGGTACACGCATCTCTATGCTTCTGCCACCCACGAATGTCGTACTCCGTTTCTGTAAACACGACTCTATGAAAACACCCCAAGCAACACACCGACCTTGGCCGTATCGTCTCATCGTCGACCCACTCGTCGACCTCCAACAGTCGTCTTCCAGTATCCGGGTCGATCACCGGTATGCCAGGGGTATAATCGAAGAAATGAGTCTTGATGAGAATAAAGTCTTTGAGTGATTTCTGCATGGCGTAGCTGAAGGTGAGGAGTTGCGCGCGCGTGAGAGATATGTCAAAGTCCGACTCTGTGACAGAGATGTCCGGGGGATGGGCTCCGAAAATGGGGGCTACGAAGCGGCTCGATCGCTTTGGTAGTGTCTTTGACTCAGAGCGAGATTGGAGCCACGCGCTATGGAGAGATGTAAAGTCGAAGATGAATAGGCGCTTGTTGTTGTAGTGGTAGTCGTCGCTATCCATTGTGGATGGTCGCTTGGAGAGAATGAGAGATATCTTCTTTTAAATAGAGCCACAAGTAATTGCATACACAGCGGCCCCCGACAGTTATACTATGCCACCTTTCCTTTCATTGTACTTGAATGTCCTCTTCTGATGACACGCATTGTTCGAAATGTATGTAGGGTAGGACGGTCATTGTATCGCTAGTTCAAAGCGCGCTTTGCGTGCTTTGAGATGGAAGAGGACGAGGATGATTAAATTCCGTGCATCAGTCAATATTTCTTTGACTTGTGCGCAGCAGAGTTATACAATTGGGCAAGGAGCGACTTCACAGGCCGTGGGCTCGACTTGATAACTCCTTCAACTTGTAGGAGGCAGAAAAGCTCACGATGAAGAGGCAAACATTTCTACTTCGTCAACAGACATGAAATTTGTAAGAGTGCGAATGTCATTATCGTCGAGGTATCGTCCATAAATTGTTCTACTGGAACAACATCCCTGCGTTGGTATTAAGACATCAGAAGAGTTGCAACATCACTGTAATGTTCATTGAAACGCGTACGGACGCATCAAAATCCCCCGTGAAAAAACTGCACCACCATCTCCGACGAGTAGGAGGCTTTCTGGTTTTCAGAGTCCATCAATTTGTAGAGTCTAAGCAACCTACAGATTGGCGAAAAGCAAACTTGTGTAAAGAGAACCATTAGCATTAATCAACAGGCATGATTTTCGGAAAAGGTTTCAATATATCATTCAGCGCATTGCTTGGCTTCAGTCGAAGCTGTCTAGCGAGTTTCTCTCTTGCACCTTCCGCTGAATAAAACTTCCCCGTTAGTCTAGGGTGAGAACGGAGCTTAGTGCCAAAACCAGGCAAGAGACATAAGAGGATCCGAGGGACATGAAGACCACTGAGTTGGCGGAGCTTCTCCGCAGATTGCCTCAAAACTTTCGGAAGTCACTGTCAAAATAGCCTAGCTCCCGCATCAGGAATAGGTCCAGAACGTTCTATCCAGTTCGATTCCGACTCGCGAAAAGATACGCAGAGTCGTTGTTGATTCTCACGTCAAAGATGTATCGGCCAAAGAAGGGAAAAGGAAATGAAGCAAGTACCGGTGGTATTCCAGGCATACTCAAGATCATATTCTCATCGGCAAGGCTCGGAATCTGAGTCCGGATGGGCAAGAGTCATTCCTGCACCGGACTAAGCCCATGTAGAGGTGTAGATAGAGATTGAATGATAAATAGATGCCCTGAATCAATATAAAAGGATTGAAAGGACTCAATACTTGGCAAAACAATTCATACGATCCTTACGAACATTTCCGCTCTGTTTGCGTATAAGTATCCCTGTCTCGGGACTATTCAATGAGCCCCTTGTACGTACTTGTATTGTAGATTCAATGGATTCAATTTATGTCTGAGAGAAGAGAGACGCGCACTTTCGGTGGACGCTGACCGCCCGTGTTGTGGGTCCACAATCTGATGCACATATCTTCTTTTTAGATGAGAATATGTGAGGGACGAACAGTAGGGAATGAGAAGATGACCTAATGTTCGCGGTGTGGGGATCTGAGCATAGCTTTGATGTGCGACAGTTTGGGAAAGGACTGGTGACTTGCGAAGGAAATGTGTCTTGTTTCCGTAATCCCTAAGTCCACAACATTACCATCGTGATCGTAGGGAAGAAAAACACTGGTCTAAGCTGCCCTGAGACTAGCATCGTTGGAACCGTTCCGCCGGGTTAGGATGTGATAGCACAAAGCTACGCTATTCAGAGGTACGGCACATCGTACAGCCTCCGAAGCCTGCCCTAAATAAAGTCCCCGCATAATCCCGACACGTCTTCCGTCATGTGTCTGGTTTTCTGCGACCAATGAGGGAAAACCTATAGATAACAGTTAGGCTCAAGCTCCAGAGTATTAATTGAATAATTCTCGAAACTGAATTACAGAAGACGAGGACGTACACTCACCACGGCATGAAGATTGAAAAGGTTCACGGCACATCCTGGTAACGTCGAAGCCTTTGACACTCTTCTCTTAAAATCTTTTGATCTCATTGCCGTCTATTTCCGCTTTCCAGGTACTTTTCCACGCTCGGCTGGCCTGGAGCGCCCAGAAATCTTGGTAGACTACCGCAATTCCTCTGCATTATTGACAAGATCTTCCGAAGATAGGGACTTAGGAATCTATCCCCGACTAAAATGTTTCCCTAATAGTCTGAAGTGCTGTGCTTGAAGCAGAAAAGCTTCCCGTGCTTCACGTTCATGCGTCTGTGGCTGAGAACACGCAACTGGTCTCTATCTCGATGTCTCTGTCTATGCAAGAGGAGATACCTCTTCCCGCTGTTCTTGTGGCCTAGAGTCTTCGGGTGCTATCAGGCAGTGGCCTGACGGCTCTACATGTACGGCTTCCGTTCTCAGTGACTTCCTAACATCTCGCATGTGTTATCGGTCTAATGACTTTCTTTGCTCCGTTCGTTGACATAGGCATTATCGAGGTAATGAATTAATATCCACGCGAAGAAGTCATTCTCAGAATCATTCTAGATATTACGATGAGCGCGAGTCCATCGAAGCCGCAGTAGAGCGCAACGAGAAGAAATGCTTATGGAGATTGTAGGCTGATCACCCACCTGTGAAATACGCCGCTCTCGCTCGCTTTACCGGTCTTCCCGGCGAATTACCCAGTAATTACCCGCCGCCATGCCATATACGATCTTTATACGTTGCCCAATAGTGGCTCCAGGGCTCAAGAGGACCTCGGATATTAATACGCCTTCCTCAATTAACGAACCCAAGCCCTCGTTACTGACTGTAATTACGAAAGTAAAGTGTCCTTCTATTCGATGGCCTCGAAACCGTCCACTAACGTTGCCGTATGTAGCCGCCCGTGAACTACGGAAATCCATGCGCCCGTTCCTCGGAAGTTGGAAGTTAAGGCGCATTTAACTATAAGAATACTCCTGGAGGAAAGTGCTGTGCTTCGTAACGGTACCGGTTCCATTCAGAAAGATACGATTCTGTGGCCGGTTACAGGAAGCTATGTTATTAACGTTAATTGTGGAGTGAGACAATGTAGATGTGTTGATGTTGGTAAATCACATGATGGTAACTTGTCAGCAATAAATTCAACCGAAGACGTTCTCTTGGTTCTTTGATCTTTGACCAAAGTATGCAGCTGTGATTCAACTTAAGGGAATGTAGAATGTCCAGCTCGTCTGATGGCGTTCGGCAGTCACAGCACTGCGCCACAGTCAATCATTTACGCCGAGTGCTTTGCAACCATCTGTCCTATTCCTACTCGTCCCCAAGGTTTTGAAATACAACGGCAAAATTTCGAGTCAGAGCCCTCTCGAATAGGGAACAAGCGCCGTCGTCGACGTTGATCAGCACAGTTCTAGAATGCTCTTGCTCTACTGCTACAGCTCTGAAATAACATAGCTAGCTGACGATCAATTGAAGAACGGTATTGACATTTGACAGGAGGGCTGTCTACCACGAGTCAAGATCCATTGTGTGCTTATTCCAGACTTGGTCTCGGTATGCTATGCTCCATTTGCTCCATTTGCTCCATTTATACCTCTCCACCACGGATGCTAGCCGTTTAGGTAGCAACGTCCATAATAGGTGGCGTTGCTGATGGGCCTCCGACCCGTCAGAACTGACGTGAGCTTTATGAGGGACAGTTATTCATCTGTTTCGATCGAGATATGGAGTGGCCTTTCGAGAGGAGTGCTCACCGCTAATAACGGAGTCCGCCCGTACGCCAATATGTTTTGGGTCTACGATAGTATGATTCGCTGGAGGCGCTGCAGCATCATAAATGAACTACTCTCCGCCGACGGTCACAGCCGCCACTAGTAAGGAAGTGTGTCGGACTGACGAGAATATCGCTGAATATTATTGTTCCAAAGTGGCACTAAGTTCCCGAGTAAAATGGTATGTGAGAAAGTGACTTCCCATTGGATATCTACCTCATCTGTACCTCCTAAAAGCTCTCTAAGCCAATTTCTACGAATAAGAAACCGTACATCCAAAGCCAGGGACTATTCAGCCATTAGTCACCCCATTCTCAGGGAGGAGAAACTCGGCGAATCCTATACGTTCAGCAATTATTTCTTTAGGGCAACGCAGCAAGCCCATTCGCAAGCCATTAATATGTTGTTCCAAAGAAAGGAACGGCCGCTTTATCCGCTATGAATGCATGAAGGCTTGAAAGAAAAGGAGTTAGAATTTAGAAGAAATAAAGCAGGTTTATACAACTACTTGCCATCATTTAGTCTGCTTATGAGAACAAAATTTGGTTCTGCAGCTGTATAAACTATAAAAGAATTACCAGAAATTTAAACGAATAAAGTGGACATCGAGTTTGATCGCATCATCGGGAGAAATCGCGAATTGGAAATTTTCATTTTTTTGCACGCTTTCATCCCGCGTCGAATTATCATGGTCTAATGTCGCTCATAGAGGAGTTTGTCAAGGAAAGGGAACAGGATGTGGGTTAAGCAATAATTTGTAGAAGAATCCTCGGTTAAGCAGCGTGAAAATGGCCAGTGTGAAATCAAAGTTTTCCCCGCGAAGTATACGACTCCAGACACCAGCTGTGACGTCGAATGAAATGGTAGGATAGTCATGGATATCCCTGAATGTCAAGAGAGACTTGGCATAGAAAAAGTACCTACAAGTTGGTTACATCAACAGAGCTCGGCACGCGGCAAACGCGGACTCGGACCGGAATTGCGGAACACGCTGACTCTCTCTTCCAGCAACAATCAGGCCACAACACCCACGAGGCTGCACATTGGAGACCTTAATCTGGAAGCACAGAGGAATTTCTGCGTTGTACCTTCCTTGTAAATGCCCTTTTAACGGGTACGTAGGTTATTTATTGCATAAACTACAGCACCTAGACACGATTGACGATGGTAGTGTTGCCGTCGACGATGATAACCCGTACATATCTTACTTTCAAGGAAGCAAACTTGTATTGATCCAGACATGCAGTATGCCGAACGTTCAGCGTCAGGTTGGAGCGGAACAGTACTTGGCGTTCCTAAAATCTTTCTCTTTCTGTCGCTTTCTTCGTGTTATGTCTTCTATAAATAGATTCTTCCATCCTGACGTTAGAAATTTCCTAATCCTCCGAGTGTTCTATGCGAGATGATGATTCCGGCTTCTTCGTCGTCCATCATTGGCGTATTACTGAATCAAATATTGTTTAGCTTGAAACATCTTACCCCTCTGGACTCGATTCCTCCTGCGGTCTCGCTGCATTTCCAGCGTTAACATTTCATTGTGCCTTGTGGCACAATGCAATGTCCTGATCTTGTACTCAAACCGAAAGATTTTGGCTACAGAGAATAACGAGTGACAGATCTACATCATAATGCTAAGACACGAATTACAGCTGCGCGGCCTACAACGAACGGTTGTGTTTATTTGCGAAGACAGTTAGCTGGTAGGGACGAAAGATACGACGAACCCCAGAGAACTCTACTTTATTACTCTGTGCCCCTATGTACTCGCTGCTTGCTGGAGCAGACACCGAAGTACAAACACATTTAGAGGGTGACGTTGTAAATCCCTTCACAGGATAATATTAAAGACTCCTCCAGACAGCAATCTATGCTCTCATCGAAAGAGGGTATAATACACCTCCAACGTGTTATATCTGAACACTGCCTGCACGTCGCTCCAGTATGCATCTGCAAAGCTGACCGAGGGCCGCAATTTTGGCATCCGACTCAGATATTGAAGAGTATCATGCTAGCAAGCCATCCAGAGATTCAATCTTTCCGATCTTCAGCGAAGAATTTTGCTCAATCCGAATGATTTAGTGTAGCCTCTCCACTTTACAATAATGCATTCATAGCGTATCCCATCATATCGGTTGAATGTCATGCTCAGACGATGAGTTTTGACGGCGCTTTTTCGTGTAACAGGCGCAGGGAACTGAATATTGTGTTTCGTAACTATGACAATCCAGTCCACACAAGCTAGGCGAACGGAAACGTCATGTTCAGCAGATAGCACCGCATGGACGGTTGAAGGATTTTTGTTGCTTTATTACCACAAAGTAGTCGCATTTGCCTTGGTCCTCTCACATATAGGTTGATCGGGACAAATCAAATATATGCCCTTAATTCTATAGATTCTTCGAACCATTGAAGCAGAGTCAAGCATAGACTCAGGTTTGCGTAGTTTAAAAATAGCACCGCCAGTATTCTGTGTCCATCGGTCTTTTCAATTCAAAGAGGATGTGATGTTGGTATCTGTACAGGTTCCAGGTCGTTCGTAGTCGGCGTGCAATTATGGTAAGACGTGTATAGGCAGCTATAGCACAACCAGTGAGAATTATACTGGCATCCAACGATACAGAGCTGTTAGTTTCTATTTAATTGGTGTGACTGTACCCATAGCAGCAAATGAATCGCTCAGGAGCGACCCACTATTGTATACGTGTGCCATTCTGACCAATGATAAACGGTGCCACCGGTGATGACATGATTTAAAATAGGTAAAGTATTGTTGACCATTACTTTGTGGATGATTCTGCGACCTATGCAAAGGAGCACGCACCAGGTTGCCATAGCGGAAAGGTATGAATGTGGAAAGTACGGCTACTGGTCCGCATAAACATTACAGCCGTCGAAGTGTGACGTTGTGTGTCCGGAGTACGAATTTTGACTTGATATAATTCAATCTTTGCAATAATAGGTTTCGTGACGTCCGCATCAATTGGGGAATTCCTTTAACAGCGTCGACAAATTCGTGTGAGGCTAGTGCCGATTTCACACGGACACGTTTATAAAAGGCCGTAAAAATCCCGATCCATTCGTTATACCTGTACACGAATTTGGGGCCCAAAAGTACATCAGTTGCGTTGGAAAATTCCAATGCTCGTACGACGTAGAAGGCAGACTTCAATATGATCGGAATTCCTCCGCTACAATGCCGGTTCGAGAGAAGCAGCGCATCATCACCGGTCCATAATTTCATTACGACAAATTAACAACTATAATATACTTAGAAGTGACGAGGAACCAAAAACAGGTCGACCTGGAGAATTCATCGTGATGATCATAAGGCACCTTCATTTCGGTACATTTTGCTGAAGGAATGGAAGGTCTACATAAGGTCGCCTTATGCTCCGATGGGAGGAACCAACATCTGGCGCTATCCGGCGATGTCGCCTCAGGACCGCTGTTAGAATTTTTTTTTACCTAGAGATGGCATCACGTACGAAAGATTCTGATAGCCGATTAGACTCTGCCTGGCCTCACAATTAACGCTGATAATGCACCCTCAGTCCGCGGCGGTGGGTTTACCTGAGTCGTAGGTAACCGACGCCCGACTAAGCATATTCCCCGACGTTTGGTTGCTACGCGCGGTGCCGTCACGTCATGGCACTTTCTTGCAGCCGCGCCTATATATCTAAATGAATCAGGTATGCGCCACTCGACCCGTAAAACCCGGACTGTCACAGAATCCTGAGATCGGGGTGAGAGACTTCACATGCCCTCGGAATCAGCGCCGCAGATATCGTACTATTGGCATCTGTCAAGTGACAGTTCCCCTGGGTTAATCACCTATGTCATTTGACAAATAGCAGTCTCCTTCAGGGAAGCCGATAGCTTCGTGTCTTCCGTGTCCGTTGAGTTTCAGAGATCAGCTTCCTATGTCGTTACGGCTGCGGTGAGGGGAGGGGGGAAAATTAAGAATACCCGATGGCGGACACCCCATCCCGATAATGCCCGCCGAGATACCGAGCAACGTAGGTTACGCCAGAGTACACGTCCTGCAATAGAAATCTTTTTAGAAGCGAAAGAAAGGTATACGCTGGATAAAATGGAAGCCCCGCTGACGTCGACGGTTTGATCGAGGCTCTTAAAGTTTGCAAATCTAACTCGAAGATGCCGACATGCCGCTAACCGGCAACAGCCGACGGCTTCAAAGGCCCCACTGAAGGCTTGCGCGGCGTTCCTAGCTTCTATATTGCGATTCCAGTAGACTTGTTTTCTATTACTTCTCCAGAGCTCACCAACTTGACCCCCAGATAATGCTCTTTGACCTTCCTTTGGCCTCATCCCTAGGATCTCCAAGTGAAAGACTGAAAGTCACCTTCAATAGCACTGTCTCATATATATGGTCTATTCTTTGTTTATTCTGAAAACAATATGCTCTGTTAAACTGAGGGCCCTCGCTTTCTTCGGGCGTACTTAAGATCGATCTGTGGACTGGACTTTTAGGCGAACACAAATGCTGTGTCGGATCGCCACGCTCATTCTAAGGGACCTCATTGTTTTCAAACTTCAATGGTCTTTCCTCTTTCACTAGGTCCTTGTTTTTAATTGTGTGAGGAAATACATCCTGCCACCCGATGGTCTTGCTCATGTTTATAAAGAACGACATATTCAAGGCCGTTGGTACTCCTAAGCGTCCCTTGCATCATGGCTTACCCTTACAGTCAACCTTCGGTATGTTCATTGCTTGTTTGCAGGACTGGATGATTTTGATTCGGAGGTAGACAGGTTTTTCAGCTCCAATGCCACAGGAAAACCCGATAAGACAAGAACCCAATGATAATCTACTCGTAAGTTGCGAGCTGGTAGCAGAATGCATATACTGATTAGTAAACTCATAGGTAGCAACATACGGACCGGAACGACCTGTAAGTCCGCACTGTTGTGGGGTTGTGAAACTGGGTGCTGAGTAGATTTAGGACCCAAGGAATGTTATTCAACTCGTCAGTCATGGGACACGCGTAAGCTGCTTATCAGTTCTTTGAGTTGTCTCACTCCGCCATCCTCGCTTAGGAGCGACCATGCATCCCGGATTGTGTTGCCAAGAAATTCACGATCAACCAACCTTTCTTCATATGTTTAGATGCACCACCCGTACTCCACCCTTTCTCTCTCATTGCTTTTGATATCATTCTCATATAACTCTGGAACCAGAGCATTAGTACTTGCCACAGCCCAAAAGCATACGGTCGCCTCAAGTACTCTTTCCCAATCCCAAGGTCCGACCGCATGCTGTACAAAATCGAGTTCGGATGGGCAAGCATGCTGCAGGTACTGCAGGGTGACCGGTCATGGACTTCAGATTCGACATACCCGATTGCGTTGGTTGGTGTGGAATGTATCGATGTCGTCTTTCATGTAGACCTTTTCTCTTCTACGAGCAGCGTTGGAACTGACTTGTCGTAGGCCAGCGGGTACCTCCCACAGTATATCCGTATCCCCTTGATATGCAAACATCGTCGCGGGATGACATTCTATGAACTAGCATACAGCATTTCGGTGGGTTATCGTGATATATTCACAGTGAGTGTCTTTCTGTCTCGGTAAGATCTTGCCCGTCTTATATCAGCAGAGAGAAGCAGAGAAGGTTTCGCCAGGGCGAACAGCACCGATGACGCACGTCGTGATGAATGTGAATAATTTGAGATTGGGTTCATTGTATACCGATGACCCGTCAAAGACGACGTGGTGGGCTCAACTTGTCCTGATTGATGCATTGTAGCGAAGATCTGTAAATCTGCTTTTTCTGTACCGTGTATTGACGGTACCCACACAAAGTCACCAATGGAGAGAAGATACAACTTATGAAATTGAATAGTAAGCGAACCTCGAATCGCTGGAGAGAACGCATACGTGCATGCCGAGATCCTGGACGGACAATATTTCGAGGAATGTACCCAAGAAGATATATTGACCATGATTAGTGCAGGAGACCAATGATTTGTAGTTGTTAGCTAAGGAACACTTGATTTTCCACTCCTAAGCAACTTCTCTCCCCTGATTACATGGAGAGGAACTCTGACGGATCATTCACCGGACCATTGGCTAATTGCTTGACTCCCTCTAATTCTATCGTTACCGTGGATATTCTTATCGACAGGACCATTACAAGTGGAAAAGTTAACACGAGCACCGACCGTTTTTGGTATGTATGGAGTACATAAGTTATAGTACAGGGTCCATCGCGACGGCAGTCGTTAGAGCTTGCAGACTACAACTTAGTTTTCCTGCACCGATAGCCAGAGAGCCCCCGCTCCCGGTCTTTCGATAAGCAAGGGAGTGGGAAAAGGGCTCATAACAGTAAAGTAGGCTCGCCGGAATAATTGCAGCAAAGTGAGAGCCCTGCGTCCTAAAGGAAACCGAACCATACTTCGGACCTGGTAGGGTTTCTGCACGTGAGAATAGTCTCGATATGAGTGAGTCTATACAAGAAGAATTTGTGTATGTTCGTTTATACATTATGGCGCGCATGTGATCATGGAGGATGGATTGCAGATTGTTAGATTGTTGGGGGGGAGGCAGCTCCGTCGCATATACAAAGTCACGCAAGTCAAGAAATTAGAAAGACATTCCCTCCCACGGTATAATACAAGAATCGTAATCTTATATCTGAAGATCTCCCAGCGAGGATCAGGTGGTGAAGCGACTTCGATCGCGCATTGAATTATGAGGAGGAGGGATGCGCTTGTAGGGGTAAAAAGGCAAATAACTCGACAAGCAAATCTGTTGTGACACTCGATTATGACAAACGTGAGCACTTTTGTTCTGTCCTTGTGCATGACGTGATATCCAGCGCCAAGATATGCGCACTTTCGTAGCTTCGAAG
Source organism: Armillaria luteobubalina (assembly GCA_030435615.1). Lineage (NCBI taxonomy): Eukaryota > Fungi > Basidiomycota > Agaricomycetes > Agaricales > Physalacriaceae > Armillaria > Armillaria luteobubalina. The sequence continues at coordinate 245,909 of JAUEPU010000069.1, forward strand.
TTTAGAGACTCGATGGCGGAAGAATGCACGAAGTATTTGTAATTGCCTCTGGAAACGGCCGGAACAGCTCGGATCCCCTTGCTACTGGTCAATCAGATATTAGATGAGATAGGACGACCAAAGGATGACTGCCTTGAGCAGAATCAACCGCTAAGTTCTCATCACGAGTCACTACGAGACGTTTGAAGACTAAAGTTCCGTGCCATCAGGATTCAACGGACCGGATTTACTAAGAGCGCGAAATGATCTTACATTCGCCAAGGCAGTCCAAAAGCAGTCGTTCGTCGACTAGGTATGCTAAGTTTGCGCTCAGCAGATAATTAGATCTCCCCAGCCGACATCTTCCAACGTAAACATGAATGGGTGGTTCAATTCCTATCTCTGTATCGTCTCGTGATGACACTGTTTGAACTTTCAGACAAATTTTGAAACTGAGTCGAAGACATCGCGTCTATGCGGAGATACTTACCTGACGAAACTTCTAAGACATTGGACTTGTCTTCTGTACACGACGGAGTCTGTTACACCATGACACAAGCTGACCATTGGCTACTATCCTCGGCCATTATCACGGTGCTAATACCACGACTGCCTTCCTATTGGACATCACCCTCTCGTAATTTAGACGCGATGGGTGTCTCCGCAACGTCATAAGCGCCACGAGCTGTGACTATTGCTTCGTACAGGCCGAAATCCGTCACGGAGAAGTATGGATGGAGAAAACACAACATAGCAATGCCAACGGTTTGGAAGTATAGTGTACAGACGAAGTGACTCTTGACTCGCGACAGTTACTGCTCGTCATATATCAAAAACCCGTGTTAAATGGATTCTCCGAAAGATCAACCTTCGCCTACATCTGCCGGGTAGATATGGTAGTTCCATCATGGCAACATGAAAAAGGGAAATATGATGCTTTTGCAGCATCCCTCCCCGTGGCGCCTACCCTGCTTCAGCGTGTCGATTCTCGGAAATTGACTGATCTCCGGTCTCTGTACCCACAACGACTGTACGAAATGAACAGCACGAGTTGTCACTATACTATGGATCAGAGGCGTCAACGTTTGATTGTGGCGTGCCTCTTATGGCAGCCTAATGGCATTAGATGAGTCGGATATCTTGCACAACTACTGTCGCAGTGCGTCGCGGTCAATAGAAGATTCTACGTAGAATCTATAGCTTGTCACAGGTTACCAGCGCTCTTCCTATCCCCCTGCACATTGACTGTGACGGGGTGGCGAAGTCGTAAATTGAAACCTCTTCCGAACTCGGCCATTCGAAACCGGTACCGTCACGAACCGCAGCACTTCCCTCAAAGAGTATGGTTATAGTTAAATGCACCCCACTTCCGAATTTGCCGAGGAACGGGCTCAGAGAATACCGGTCATTCCGGAATGTTATATACGGTAAGGTTAGTCGATAACTCAACGTTAGTAAATAAAAGAACTTCCCGTCTTCGCTACGAATGCTGAGTGTTTGTTTTAAGTAACGAGGGATTGACTTCTTCATCTTACGTAGCAATCTTGTTGAGCCCACGTTTTCAATAAGAGTGCTTTGGCGTCACATCTGTATAACACATCCATGGCAGTTAGTAAAAATAATCATAGCGTCGCTGGGATGAATTATAAAGACTTTCAGAAAGAGAAACATAGGCACCTTCTTTTCAGTCGATGATGTGTAAATCTTGGGCTCATAGTTCTGTAGATTCGACAGACAGGGTGTTCGTTCGGGGGCTTAACGTACGACTTCTTCACGCCTTGCTCTCATATTCCGCCGGAGCATGTTCTCATCATGTCGAGAAGCAGTTATGCTAATGGATTCATCACTTCTAAATACAGTCAATACTTACCTCGACAAGATACTAATGGAGCCAGGGGTTCCGCCATTGGCCGGAGTCCACCTTCTCCAAGCGGAGACATGTAGGTGTGCATGGGTCAGTGAGAGAAGCTTCTTGGGACCGTCACACACCGATCTGACTCAGAGACGGCAGTCTACGCCGGAAGCATTTCATTCCTGGTGTCCAGGAAAATCAGATGTTGAGATAAGGGACTTTCGCGTGTGAGGTGTTCCGGAATGGAACACGCGGATAGTTCCAAATCACACAGAGCTTCCAGCGTGATCTTGATACATTTTGGTTGAAGTTTTCAAGTTGTTCAGGGACAGATGGATCACTTCTCTCGAATCTCGAATGCTGCAGGGGACAGAAAATTGTGGAAGGAAAGGAGATAGGAGAATCCAAGAATTTGAGAGAGATACATACGCTCTGACGATCTTGTAGTCCAAACGAAATCAGAGAAATAAATAGACGATGAAAGAAGGCCCGCGAACGAGAGATCAAAAGAGAAGGTTGTTATTTGTCAAGGGTTTTCGGTGACATGGGTGTCAGCGTGCCTGGATACCGTGCACACTCTTCCCAACCATCGTGCGTTTTCATCTCTCCCTTCGACAAGGACTGCTTTTGGTATCAGTGGTATTGAGCTTCAAGCTCCAATGTTTCTGTATTCAATATTCATCAAAACCACTTCGCTGTGAAAGACGAGATACATAAAGCTATTCTTAGGCCAGGTTCGTCCGTTCTCCTTGGTGATGGTGGCATTCTTACGACACTGAGAAGCCGTCCTTTGCGATAGTTCATTCTGAAACATCGACTTTTGGCCTGGCTCGGGAAGTTTCGTTGAAGTATTTCTCGCTGCGAGCTCTTCCTCATTCGCCGTGATATTCATAGGTCTACCCGGTATCTTCGTCCCTCTAGATACATTCGCATCACTGAAACACCCGTGCGTCCTGGGATGATCCACATCATTCAAACTCTGAATATCGTATAACCCCACCTAGTATTCACGCCAAGTACCTATCTTTCCGTTGCGTCAGTCTGAGCCGCTATGAAGGTTTCCACTCAGAGCTGAGGCAACTAGAAGCGAGTCTGAGATAAGTTCGATTCAAACTAGAAGCAATTCTATATAGACTTCTGCTGAGTCTGATCTAGGAACTGTTCAGTGGATTCACACCCGAAGAGCGTTTTTTTTCTCATGATAGTATGTATCCTTTTGGCGTTTGGAAATGTTACTAGGTCCATCAAAAAGTCGTACTGACGTCGGGTTGAAGAGCTGCTTGTACTGATTATTGAGAATCAGCCTCTCGTATAATCTGTATCTGGTATTTCGCAGTAAGCCTCGAGCTCTGGTGCACATATTCATGGTATGATTACTCATTGTCATGAGCCTACATTCCCTTCTGATCCTGTATCCCGCTATTGTTATGATTTGTAGATATGAATTTGAAAGTGAACCTTAAATAACACCGCTATTTGCTTCTTTCTGAATACTTCCTTTTCAGTTGTACAGCCTCCCCGTCTCTCCGTTGAAATTCTCCTCAAGCCCAGGTCACCGTATATATTCGGTATACTTGTCTTCAGCCTGCTCCTGTTCTTCCAGGCGGGCTTTGCCTTGTGAGGTATTTGCGATGTTCGCCGTAATTCATTTACATGAAGTGCAGACAATATCGACACCAGGTAATGTCAATTTCTAAATTTGTAGTTCTCGGAGTCCGGTATCTAATTGATTAGAATTCAACTACATATCATCATTCAATACCATTATTCTCACTCGGCAGCCTGACCCTGAAATGAATGGATAAGCGCCGTTTTTCGGTAGCGTAATATCCGCGCAGGTACCGAAGGTCGTCCCGGTCATGACACAGGGATTCCCGTTCTTGCAATCAACCCTCATGTTGCGCTTATCCCAACAGCTGGCCTAGAGAGCGCCTTCCTTGAGGGAGGACCTTCTCCTGCTCGATTTGACCATTACGCAAATTCTTCATCAGTCCGACGAAAATGGTCAAAGAGCCCTGTGGGTGATAGCCCATTATATGCTCTGAAACGGCACTTCAATGACTCTGGACATCAAAGTTAGTCCGTCTAATGTTCCTGCATTGATCCACGATATGCGCCACCGGTAGATTCTTGATCTGAATGTCGACGCGGTATTCGATGAATTTAGGAGGTCCCTCAGATAAGACTTGGTGTTGTTTGCCAAGTTTAACTCCGACTACAAATTTTGAAACTGCATTCGAGACCGAGATGCTGGCGGAGGATGATAATCCACGATGGGAGAACTCCAGACAGTCCTCGTGCTGTTTCTCTCGGCCGAAGAACATTAATCCACGTTCATCTTCCTCCGTTTCTCGGGGGAGCGACGCCTCGAAGACAGCTTGAACCTCACTGACGAAATCCATGCATTGCTATATATATATCGTATCTACGTTGAACAGGATCAAGGTGACGTATTGACAACGACTTAGGATTGTTTACGCCTGTCAAAGACAGTGTACGAGCACTTGTTGTGATCTGCGTGTGTGGCAAAGAAGACCGAGAAGCTATATGGTGACTTTTACAGATGACCTGTGAAAAGCTGTATAGGATCTAATTCGGTGTATCGGGACTTTTTTATATGCCTGCGCCTACGGTAGCAATTAATATTGTGGTCCCTCAAGACTGAGACAAACTTCGCGAATCATTTATTATTTGTTGAAGAGATATACATCGGGGAATATTGTGTGTGGTTTGTCTCCAATCTAGGGGATCGTACTGCAGGCCAGTTGCCGAGAAGCTTTCCTGATGGAGGCGGTGCCAATATCGGTACTGTCGTAGAGATATACTTACGATTCACCTAACTTTCGGAATCAAGGAGGCCATCTATCTTTCTCCCCGCTATGAGTCTACTTCTCAATGACCATTGATATCTCAAGACAAAGCGTATAGACGGCTCAACATTTACTTCAGACTTAATGACGGGAAATGGGTCTGCTTTCCTTAGATTCCATGTGTTGTATGTGGTCGACGTGTCCTTACACAGAGGGCAGCGGAGATGATCAGGAGAATCTCACATCATAATCTCTAGCAACATCGATCACTTCCTGTCGCTATGATTCCAGTATTATTACCGCTATGTGATTTAACAAGAAGCAAGCTCTCTATATGAATCGGGACGATCACCTTGACTACTAAATACTCGCGTATACCGATATCTTCCCTTAAGGTAAGAGACGCAAAACAACTTGTAACTATGTCAATTGCCTTCCGTAGATGTCGATGAAAACTAACCGTTTCCAAAAGTGCGGAATGCACTAAGTTTATGACAATAAGAGGCCTGGTAGTGCCAAAACAGCCTTGACAAAATACCGAGCCATCTTACCCGATGAAATTTATCGCTTAAAATGGAGCATGTCGTTTTCGAAAATCAGGGCTATGAAGATGCTAAGATGATTACCCGGATGCGGTGTATCCAGGTAATGTAAGTTGTAGCGATGACTTTCGAATTGGAAATAGACCTGCAACTTCAATTCCCTGGATAACGGATTCCTCCAGAAGACACTCGATGTTGCTGAATTGCCATAGGGATATAACGCACTTACATTGAGAATATATCAATCTGCCTAAACAGAGAGTATGTCAGCCGTTTTACTCATCAGAAATCATGAGAAAGAACGTAAATCGTTCTTTCGAGTTATATAACCCTCTGGCATCGTGATGGAGTGAACAAGAGAAAGGTCATGATAACCGGGAATGGACGTCGATTTACATATAAGAGTATCCAAACTTACACATGAATTGCATCCACGAGCACTTGAAACGACCCAGGATAACTGTTAGCCGCAAACAGTCGAGATGCTTCCTAGTAAATTGTCTACAATCCGCCTTAAAGCGTAGTAAGAACCACGTTGATGTCGGATGATCAGGCAACCAACTCTCTCCTAGGACATGGTGTCGACCCTGAAGGCGGTTGTTTTCAATAGACAATCACACGGCGCGGCGGATCGGAAAAGTGGTTGGCAACCACCCTGAGACTCGATCGAGCTGTCTCGTCGTGTTCTTCCTCGTTCGGTAGAATGCATGGTGCCCGCAACCACAACGGGGAGGAGATAAACATGAAGGACTGCTTCACGAGAGTCTACAATAAGGTAAAGCATGAACCTAACGAGCCGTTGATTGATGGGAATATACACACCACCATTAGCAGGGCTCTGCAGACACGACTTGTCGAACGAGGGTAAATCAGGCATTCCATTTAGATTCACTCCCATGCGTATATGTTAATGAGGATGTCGTGAATGATGCCATGACACGAAACTCAACGATGCCGTCGGTGACTCTCAATCAGAAGTTTCCCATGCACAAAAGGCGGAACGTAAAATGTACTTCGAAGATGACAGTGAAACTGAGAGATGGATCAGAAATATCAGAACATACAGAGATTGAACAAACCACGATAAGAGACTTCCAAAGACTGTACAATCCGATGCGCGCATCGGCAGTGTCGAGACACCGCCAATTGGTACCCCGTTCGAAATGCAAGAAACAAAGTGTTTCACACAGAAAGAGTTCAAAATCGCCCACGAGCTCGGATTAGTCACGGAACACTACTAACAAAGGCGAAAAAACGTGACTTGCGTGCCTTTATATCCGCAAAAAGGAAATTGACACTACGACGCCGACAGTAGCTTTATTTAGTGACAACATCAGGTCACCAACAAAAAGTCGACGATTGAACTATTGGAACATGTCAGTCCCGAATATGGCCCGTGACTCACACGAGTAATTTCTGTTAGTCGAGTAGACCCTGTCTGACAGTGATTAAAATGAATGCTGATAACACGCTCGTATTCCGTTATAGAAACTTACATTTGTTCATTCTCCGAGTATCCCATTCTCCGACAGTCGGTGTAGCCGGGTATCTAGGTGCGGTCCCGCCATTCTCAACAGCAGTTTTGACCAGGTGTGCCTAAATATATAAATGAACTGTCATCGTCGCTTGTCTCGGAATACACATCGTTCCTGAAAATGACAGGAGAAAGGTTCATGATAGATTACAATGATTGTAATGCGTGCGAAATCTGCGGCCGTTGAGGAGAACTTTTGACGAGGAGCAGAATCAGAAAAGCCTTTCCAGAATTAAGGAACAAATACCAGACTTCATGCACCCATAGCACGCCTTCTCGGATTCTGAATCATTCCGCGGTGACTGAAAAAAGCCACATCGATGTATCATAATTGATAGCGTCAGAAGATGAAGGACATGGCCATTACCGCCAGTTAGCGCATGATAAACGTCTTCTCGATATAATGATTCTTCTACACTGATCTGCTGTTTTCTGGTTGACAAATCAAAGCCTATTAACGTAAAACTTCAACCCGAAGATGTCAGTTAATGACGCCGGCGTCTTTAGGAAATTGCTGAAGGAATTAAGTGTACTCACTTTGTAACGTATTCGTCAGTGATAGCAAGCATGCCGTGTCTAACGCCATAGCATATCTTAGATTCAAAAGCTGTGAAGGACGCAATACTTGAGGAGAAGCTAAAAGGATGAACAGACGCCTGGGTTCGATATCAGATTCAGATTGATCGAGTGTATGCACCGAAGCACCCGAAAATACACCGTCAGGGCTAGTGTCCACCAAGACGCAAGAAGAGGCATTGGTGTACAAGCGTTCATCGATATCGGGATATTTTTACTACGAAAGAAAGCCCGAGACTAATCCTCACCCCCGTGCATGAGATATCCTCGACGATGTAGCCCGCAAGAGATATGGCCAACAGAAAGTGCTGGAACACAAGGCAAGTTTCTTCCGATTAAGATCTAGGTGATCCGAGACACGAGCGATTAAAGGTAATATCCAATTATTCCCGGTTTTTCCCAAACAAAGAGGACTTTGAAGCTAGAAGATCTTGTGTATCCGAAAGACAGATCAGGAGTCATAAGTTCTGAGAATGTAGATATCGTCAAATCTTAGCCCTAAACTGGTTGGAGTACAGCCTAGCCAGGGTAGATACAACATCTCAGGCACGAGGTGCAAAGTCAGGAGGACAGAAACAGTGGGTTATCACGAGGGTCGGTTATTTTCTAGTCGTTTCGAATCAAATAAAAGCAAGCGAAAGGACCGCTTGAGACTGAGTGAAGCATCAATGAATGTTCAAGCTCAAGATTGCGAACATAGTCATCAGCGTGGGTGGCTAAGGGCTTCTATGGGTGATCGGCAACTACCCCGGCAATTATTAGTCATCGCTTGTCACGCGTCGCAATCTTGCGGATCATTTTTCTTCCCCTTGCTGCCATCACCATCGCCATCAATGCTGTTTCGTTCGGACTTAGGCGCAGCTAGGACATATCTCATGCTTGTACTATGATACGTTGTCACGAACAATCAAGCGGTACTTAGTTCCAGACATTTGTTGTCTAAAGCTTAGATGGGGTGATCATGAAACGATATTGCCAACTACGACAAGTTAATTCACGTCTTCACCGGGGTTAATAAGGCCTGATATTACATGTGATATACCATATCCATTGGCTTGTTATTTCAAAGATGTACTCATTGGTATAACTGGGAATGATCGAAATACGGGATTCTGACTGATATACGCCCCTTCCATCGCGCTCTATCCTCCTTGGGAACAAATAAGGCAATCCTTGCTTCATCATTCAACCCTCTCCCCATTCCCCAAGCGAAACAGAATATGGAAATGTTCATAGGCCACAAAATACCATTTCGTTACTACCTCACATAGATTTAAACACCAATGTCGACTACTTAGTGTGAGTGTACATGTCATCCTCCTTTCTACGTTTGATATCTGTAATCAAGACTCGGATTCACATAATCAGTGTTCAAACCCCCAGAAAGGTGGATGCACGAAATTACGGCCAAATTCCGGCTCAGCCTACATGCCCATTAGTTATATTCAATACTGTAAACAGTATGTGACAGCCAGGTCTAAATCTTACGCTGTGCAGGCTCCACCTCCAGGATCAGTTGGGTGGGCCAAAATTGTCCCGATCGATGCTGCCAAGTCACTAATGGATATACGTCGGTTGCTTTCATACTGATCCTGGTTGGCGTAACTTGAAATAGCTCCACATATTCTCAATCGCACTCGCATAACCGATGGCAACACCTTGTCTATATAAAGCAGTCAACGGAAAGTCATAAGTTTCGCTTATGAAAAAGTAGGCCGGAACGGCAGTCCGCCTTCGCTGACCAGCAAACCAGAAGTAGATAGGCGAATTCTCTGGAGAACAGAGGCCCATGATGAATGATGAACTTTTTCAAACCTGTGACCTTATCGTTCAATACTGGCGGCAAGAACCTGTAGTGTTTCAAGAAGCTAGACTCACCTGCCGCCTCTGTGTTGAGCCTCCCGGGGCCCAAATATACTAAGCCAATACGACCCTGCTACCACTCCCTGTAGTCAGCTCGTGATGGCACAGGACTGAAGTTTGAGTCTTGAACCGTCGGGACAGGATCTTTGGTCAGAATTGAAGCGCCTGGATTTGAAACGACTGGCGCTTGGAGCCTAACAATTTCAAACCGGGTCCGAAAGCAGAGGCTCATGATGCCTTTCTCGATAAACGGTAGATGTAGATCAAAAATATCTCGCAGGCGGGACTACTAGCAATATGAATGCACCGCCTTCTTCCTGTATGCTTCCGGAATGAGTTCATTATAAAGTGAGACAGATATACAGCTAGCGGAAAGATTACGTGCATGTGGTAATGGTAGTGTTCTCCCGAGACCCGTTGATATTAACCTCAGGCCTCTGTTATCACGTTATAGACTCCGGAAGAATGAGTGGTGGCATCAGATGGACAATTGGCAACGTAGGCCCGAGGATTTATGACTGAACTGTACCCTCTAAGGAGGGCCTAGCGCTGAGATGGTATACCGTAAGTGAGTATATCTAGTTAGACAGTGCAACGGATTGGGTCCGGAAAATGCGATCAAGAAGGTATGTCGTCCAGCCCAATGCCATGGAAACGTCCTATACCTAAATGAACGCATCTCATGTCAAAGTAGAGGTCGCGAAGGTTGAACGGACCTCCATTGCTCCATTGCACAGCTATTCTATGAAGTAGGAGCTATTGCACGGGAGATTCATGAGTCATACCGCTTACCGCCTCGTTCTCGACCTACACCAGTCCAAGTTCTACGTCTTCTTTATTTAGCGAATGAATACCACCAAGCTTCAGTGAGGCAAGGTCTCGCCTCCGCAATTGGGAATGCGCGACGCCATCGGAGCGGAGAAGAACACAGCAGCAAAGTCCATCTCATCAATGGCGACATAATCTACAATGAAGAAGGTAACGTACATTCCATTGAGAGAATGAAATGCTAACTCTGTTATCGATGCCATAGAGATACCCGAGGGTCTGCAAGATAAGGCTGGAATTGAATGATTCAATAAATGTATAGGAATTCAATGGTGCTCCGACAATATACGCGAAATTGTCTATCTCTGAAATAATGAAGTCTATCATGATGGTGTATACCTAAAATACCATTCGTGCTATTGAATGGACATCTTCCGCGGCCCCATAAGTCTACTCCTTCTAGGCTCAATTGTGAAGAGACTCGACTCATTACTTAGCCCATTTAGAAGAGAATCCCCGACAGAGAATATAAAGACTTGGCGTAGAGAAGACACTCGATATGCTTGGGCTCCGGTTTGAAGAACCAAGATTCCTCCCTTCCGTAACGGACGGATCCGAAAGTGGGACGTGACGGATTAACCAACTGCTGCGCGCTGAGCAGTCTTTAGTAACGTACCCGGGTGCACTTACACAGGTGGGGGCATGAGCTCTACTTGTACTGATGGGGATAAATTTTCGTAGACGTACCGTATAGAGGATAGCTTTCTTCTCATCACAGCATAACTTAAGAACAAACAGCAATCGTGTATATATAGATATAGACAGTAAAACATGCGCAGTTGATGTAGGAAGATTGAAAAGAGCTTAGAGAGTGGATGCTGACGAGCCTCGGCCCGGCCGGAATGCATCACTGATGTTTGATCTTGAACGCTCCTAATTGGGACGTTGGGAAGGTGTGTGTGCAGCCCTCTGAAACGCATCGCGTTGATACTGCTAGGTATTCTGTTAACCAGAGTAAAGAAGGGATGGCGATACGGCGTGCTCAGTGACGAGTTGGCATTAAAGACCGAGTTTGTAGATCAGACCCCTTAATCACCAATGTATTGCATTATCGGAAAAGCAAGAGGAACACACAATTTCATGATGAATCGGCAAGCTAACAAGTCCAATATTGAGGTTACTGCCATTCACCATCCATCGTAGCATGGATTCCATCAATCTGGGCAGCACAGGGTCGACCGCGCGGTCATCAATCTGAGGCAGTGATGATTGATGATCTCCAGCAACCAAAGATCATGATTTCCCGGCCTCTATAAAGACGTCGTGATTCGTTTCTGGGGCAACTTGCAAATGGTAAATTAAACAGAAGCTAGGATTATCGCCAGGAAAGGAGAAAGGATCCTGTAAGAAGGGGGAAGGGGGCGGATGTTTTCAATAACTCAGCGGCGGGGTCGTCGGACGATCAACTTCGTATTGACGAGGAAGTTGCTATTGATTTCGAATCGTCGCGAGAAATCCGTCATCTATGGAGATATACAGAGCGTCTCAGAGTTCGTGTTCTCTTCTTGTGAGGTGAGGCCGCGCAAGTATCTTCTTCGATGCCTAGATACGCTCATACACGATGTCTGCTTCGAAGATGGATTACAGCACCCATATATTCCTGGGATAAATCGCGGTCTATCTGTATACCGTGCGTTCAATTATTGAGCTAACCCCCCCACGTACCTTCTTCAATCCCTGGATACCCGCATACACGAGGTTTATTTCAAAGATCGAACCCAGCACCACATTCCTGGAATATGTCGCATTCCGTGGACCATCTGCACACTGTGCGTTCAATTATCGAGCGAAACCTCGCATGCATGTACCTTCTTCGATCAGTAGGTACGGGTATACACGAGGTTTATTTCGAAGGACTACAGCACCCAGGTAATCCTGGGATAATTCGCAGTCCATAACTAGATGTCCGTGCACAACGCCTTCATTTATCGAGCGAAACCTCGCGTGTGCGTTCCTGGATCCCTAGATACGTGTACGACGTCCCTTAGGAGACAAGGATGGGTTAGGTCGACAGACTTTGAGATCGTATGCGTGCGGTGCTTCCCGTCTTCGAGAACAACCTCGAAGTTCTGGATGTGACGCGTAAGGAGACGTTTATCCTGACATCCTTTCCGAGGATGAGAAGAATGTATATTAGGCGGGTTCGTCGGTCCCGTTTCTGTGGCGACTTGTCATTGTAAATGACAATGAAGAGGAGAGGATCGGTGAGAATGGGGCGGATGTTTTCAATCAGTGAATGGAGGGTGCTGTCTAACAAGTGCATGGACGAAGAAGTCGCCAGTAATTCCTCTTCGCGGGAGAATCACTCAATGACGAGAGATCTGCATAAAGTGCGTTCATTCAGCAAGCGAGACAAGGCATGTACCTTCTTCGATGCTTGGATACGACTGTTTCGAAGATGGAACACAGGATCCAGACATTCCTGGATCGGTGAGAACGAAGCGGACGTTTTCAATCAGTTAACAGAGGATGCTATTCAGCAAGTGCATGACGAAGAAGTCGACAGCGATACCTCTTCGCGGGACCGCCGAGATATCTGCGTAATGTGCTTTCGTTTATGGAGCGAAACACGGCATGTATCTTCTTCGATGCCTGGATTCGCGCATACGCGAGGAATGTATCGAAGGATGGAACCCAGGACCCAGACATCAGACATTCCTGGGACTGCCTGTATGCTGTGCGTTCAATTATTGAGCAAGAGCAACACCGCGGATGTACCTTCTTCGATGCCTAGCTACGCATGGAGCTGCGGCAGCACCCAGACACAGTTCGCAGTCACGTCCGTATATTGCGCGTTCATGTATCGAGCGAAGCATCGCGTGTAACCTTCTTGGCCCGGGATCCTTGGATACGGCGCGGCTTGTTTCGAGGACGACTGGAAAAGCACCCAGACGTAATTCGTGGTGTAAGGGAATGGAAGGAGGGCACCACGCGGTTGGCTGCGAGGGGGGTCGCTTAGGAGACAGTGCATGCTTGGCAGAGGAATGGTGGAAAGAGTTTGCGGTCGTGTGCTTATAGGGAATTCCCGACGGTGTCTCCTTGAATTGACATGACGTTTGTGGACAGAGCCCCTAAGGAGATATAATAGGCAAGTGCGCTTCGGCTCCAGGATCTGAGAGGAATATCTAGAGAAGCCGCAACGGGCTATGTTCATCGAGGACGGGAGACACAGCAGTGCAGGTAAAGGTAGTCGCCACAATAAATCATCGGTTTGGTCTGGACGCCCTCTCACTGATAAAGCCACCATTCATTTATGATGCGTCCACTGGAGAACGTTTAGTCCCACACGGCCCTATTCACATCCACACGAAGCAGGCAAAAAAGAAAAACCCAATCAGTTCAATTCACAATTCCACATTGAATCTACTCCCCGCTCAACGTCTGCCCACCATCCACCAAGACGCTGCTCCCCACCATAAACCCATTCCTGGGGGAGCTCATCATAACGATGAGGTCCCCGATCTCGCCTGCCTCGCCGAAGCGGCCTAGGGGGCACCCGTCGACGATGCGCTTCGCAGCCTCGGGCGTGGCAGCGGGGTGGGACGTGAGGCCTTCGGTGTAGATGTACCCCGGGAGGATGGCGTTGATGCGGATACCATTTGAGGCGTGGTCCTGCGCTGGATGGGAGTGTTAGTATAGGGGGTAGGAAGGAGAGGGAGGGGGAACGTACCGGCGGCTTTGGTGAGACCGTTCGCGGCGTATTTGGTGTGGGTGTATGCGCCTCCGTCGGGTAGGGCGATGATTGCGGCTGCGGCGCTGAGCACGACGATGCTGCCGCGTTCAGCGGGACGCTTAAGAGACGTGATGGGTGTCACGAATCGTTCTTGCTTCTCCATAACACTGATTTGCTCTCGGACGAGCCAGAAGATACCGTTGATATTCGTCTGTTGGATAGCGAGCCAGTCCTCCGTAGTTATAGACGAGAACTTAGCCTTCGTCCCCATCGTCTGTTCCCAAAACTCATAAGCGCTTCCGTGTCATAAACTCTCAGAAATCACAGACTCACCCCGCCGACATTCGCACAATAATCCACTCGCCCGAAATGGTCGACGGCGGTCTTCAAGAGGTTCTTGACGGAATCCTCGATGCTGATATCCGTGGGTACGACCAGAACGTCAAAATCGGGGTTCTCAGCGACGGCTTTGCATTCCTGGGCGGTCTTGTGCAGAGGCGCGGGTGTGCGGCCCGCGAGGACGAGCCCGCGGACCCCGGATTCGGCGTAGGAGAGGGCGGTGGCTTTGCCGATGCCTTGGCCGGCGCCGGTGACGAGGGCTACGCCGGATGTGTAGAGTTTCATGATAGGTGTGGAAGGGTGGGTGGAGGGGTATTTTTGGGTGGGAGGGTTTTTTATGGGTTGGGAGGAGGACGAGGTAAGCAGCGGGCGGGGGAGCGTAGATCGTATAGAATCATGTGTGATCGACTTGCTGAACTCGGAGGAGTTGGCGGAGGGGAGTATACCCTGGCGGAGGCGTAGTACATCTTGGCTTTGGACTTGGTAGTTGCAGAGAACGGTCTACGCTGCGGAAACTGTGGCGCAGGAGATTCAATTATCGTCGAAACATAGAGACCAGGGTCCTTCATTCCGAATCCCCCCATATCGCGGGTTAATTTACTCTCAATTGCGGTAACCACCACCACCACACCCCCCACTTGCCAATTCGTCGTCGACCCTTCCTCCCTCGTGTCTGTTTCACCCATCCAATTGGAGAAACGAAGTCGATGTGTGGTGGGTGGTGGATTTTTAGATTTAGAGTTCATAGAGCGCGGTGCGGTGGCAGTATCAATCCATCAAGAGCTTCCTTCACGCATTGGGATTGGGAGTTGGAATGAAAAGTTGTGCTTGTTTGGCTAGGGCGCTTAATGGGAAGCAAGATTCGGAGTTACCCGATGCTTACCTTCCTCTTCTTGCTCTCATCGATTAATGCGTCTCGGTGGCTTTTCTGGCTTCTGTGACGCGTCTTGAGCTCCTAACCCTTCGGCCCCGACTCCCGCCCTTTCGCGTTTCAGGTTGCCTCCTCGTCGATCATCTACGCTTCAAGCGTATATACTCAGTTCTTATCTCTTTTCTCCGTAAACCTGTGCTAGCGATCGTGATCGTGCTGATCAAGGACTAGACCCGCTCGACGTACCCTCCCCTCCCCTCCCTCCCGCTGCTGAAACGCGTTCATGATCGTGATAGATAAGATTGAGGGTTCGCTCTCGTTCGCGTTTTCGATCAACCTCCTCCTTCCTACCTACCAACCTGTGTCAAAATGCCTCCCTTACGGCAAGGGCCTTTTCGTCGCGGTGTCTTTTCCTTCTCCCTTATATTAAACGTCGGCAATGAAAATCCGTCCACGTTTACGATCACTAAGTTAGCATTTAAGCTCGACAATCGCACGCACACACTCATTATTACTCTTTACATGACACGGGCTCAAACTCGGAGGTGTATTTCGCCGATCCCTCTAAAAGCCGTGCTTGCACTATGTCGTGTCCTGTTCCCCCGGAAGATTAACATAATTAAATCCCCCTGCACCCCTCTATTCCATTAAGTTATCGCATGCAGGTCTTCCCTCCCCGCCGCTCAATCCTAGAGCGTCGAACCTCCGAGATGATCGAAAGCATAACATACGGGATGGATGGAGGGGGGAGAGAGGGGGGGCTAGAGCGGTGCGTTTGCGTTGCGAGGGAGGCATTTGCAATGGCACACACATCGCGAACAAGTGTGGCGGGGCCTAGCTTTTCCCATGACGACGGCTGTAATGACTGTAGTAACATCAGTGGGTAGTCACCGGAGAACACCTCGCGCCGTAGGATTTTTATTGCATTTAATAGTCGCTTCAATTGACGCCCGTTATTAAATAACTTGGTTGGAGGGATGAGTAGTCCGAGTTATCGTCGGAGTGTAATGCAATCATTGGTGGCGTCGAGCCAGGGTTACGACGACGATGACGGTATGTTATGCATGGGTTAGAGAGAATTCCATTGTGTGAAACATGAAGAGTGTACCCCCGATCGCTGTGATTCGTACGTGTCCTTCCATTTCTCCCCCCCCTCCGAGTCAAGCAAGGGACGTGACGAGCCGGGAGAAATCCATTTCCGGAAAATGTCCGCCCTTAAACAATCGTTCGTCGTCGCTGAGCATGTCACATCATATCAACGTCAATGCCGTGACATGTTGTTTTCCCACAGTGACAAACACGCAAACACCCTTCTCTGGTTGATAATGGCAACCAACGGCGGTTCGGAACACTCGGGGGAGAACCCTCTTTCATAAATTTAACCTTACGGGACGATACTCGCCAACAAAGCGTATACTTCCCACATCGAGGTACCAACGAAACCCCCCCCCGTGGATGGCGCCAATAATAAATTGTTACCGATCGCCAACTCAATCCGAGATTGGGTTATGACGTGAAGGGCCCAAGGGACAGGGTGGCGATAAAATTCGGCTCTAGGTCCCGCGGGTGCTGTTACCATTAATGTAATGTAATTTCGTCGTTGATCTGAACGCTTACCCTGGCTCTGTCCTACCTTTTTTTTTCTTTTTTTTTTTTTTACCTTCGTTTGGGTTTCCATTCTCCCTTCTTCCCCGACGACTAGGATGTGTTGAAGGAGAGGATTAGAGAGAAACTCGCTTTTTCTTAATTCGTCGTCTCCGGGGGGCACACCATTTCTCTCTCTCTCTCTCTTTTTCTCTTCCTTTCTTGTGTTTTTTATTACCCTTTTGGTTTTCGCTCCCCCAGATCCTGGATGTCGAGAGAGGAGCGATCGCCTCCGCCGACAGACACTACTACTACTACTACTACGAGAGAAACTGCTACTACTTTGTCACGAAGCCACGACCCCTCTTCTTCACGTCGACGCGCGCCTTCTCCGGAGCAGCAGCCAGAGGCGAGCACGAGCACTGGGATTACGCGCGCCCGTCGGCGCTCACCACCAGATACGGATCCCGAGCAGGAACGCATGTCGAAGCGCCTCCGACGGGGCTCGGTGGGGAGCTCATCGGAGGGCGACACGGAGAAAAACCCGACCCCTCCGCCACCCACGCAGAAGAAGAAACGTACGCGCACCCTTACGACCCCCCACCAGTCGGCTGTTTTGCATGCTCTCTTGGCTCAGGTGAGTGGTAGTGGCGTGTGTGGGACTTGGGCTGATGCTGGGTGTAGTCACGATTCCCGACGACAGCGATGAGGGAGGAGGTGGGCAGGTCTATTGGGCTGAGTGCGAGGAAGGTTCAAGTGAGTGGCAATGCCCTTTGTTGTTCGACGTCGACTGACCTATGATCCTAGATATGGTTTCAAGTAAGCACGACCACTGTGTTGCACAAGCCACTTCTAACCTCGCCTACAGAACCAACGCCAAAAAGCGCGGCGCCCACGGAGCCAGAGCGACATTCCATTGACGCGTCCACCTCAATACGGCCCGTTCCCGACCTCCTCGCACCCCCTCCCGCCGTCCTTCCCGTCGCACTACGGCTATCCACCCGGCACCGCCCCGCCGCCTCCATCATACTTTGAACCCTCGACGTCGTCACTGCTGGGACCCGGCATGCCCGGCAGGTCCTTCCCGCCGCCGCCTCCGCAGCAGAGCCCATTCCGGTACTCGCGCCTGCAAGAGCCATACCCCCCTCCGTCCCCGCCACCTCCCGCCCTCTCCCGCAGGATCGACTACTCACGCACGCTCCCGCCACTATCCTTCCCCGGCGAGAGCCCGCGCCCGTCGTCGTCCTACCGCGGAGTGAGTCCCTACCCCACTAGGAGCCCCGGTCCGTACCCCAGCAGAAGTCCCGCGCACTTTCGTGGTGGTGGTGGTGGTAGTCCGGCGCCGCACCCTGCGCGCAGCACGTATCACCGCAGTCCCTCGCCCGAGCGGATCCTCCCGCCGCCTGTGCAGTGGGAGGGCGGCGCCGCACCACCGAGGTTTGGCGGGACGTGGGCAAGGCCGAGTTCGGGGAGCGGGACGGTGTTGTCGCCTGTGCATGCGCGGAGGTACTCGTATGAGGAGGAGCCTGCGCCTGCGCCTGCTCCTTCGTCTCCGGCTCCGCGGCGCTCGGGGAGGTATGATCCTGTGCGTGGTACCATCGTCCCCGCCGAGCCAACTCCACCTCCAGAAGAAGACCAGTCATGATTGAAAATGAAAATACGCTGCCCATTTTTTGCCCACCGCTTTTCACGAACTCTATACGTCACGTCCTCGCTAAAACGTCTTTGCTGCTACTACTATCGTTCCCTTTTTTTCCCTCTCCCCCGTTTTCTGTACCACGTACTCACTCATTTGCAGATAATAATCAATATCATTATAATACCCCTTCACTTACTATCCAACAGAGTAATTTATGTCGTATTCGGACTACACATAACCTATTGATACATCATGTAGTCCCTTGGCCACTACAATACCACTATATTATGTCGCCTGTCCATGTCAACCAGCTTCGCTGCCTCGCTTGCGACGTTCTAGCCCGCTTTCTAACCGCGACCCCCGTCTCTCCGCCACAGGGTCGCCGCTCGACCGTCAATCCTCCCCGCCCCGCAACATCGGTCTTTACCGCGTCTGGAGGAGAGACGGGTTGTCCGTTCCGAGCCAGGGCAACCAGGCACAGCCATCCGACAATCGCTCGAGCGGAATCGGGCGGCAGGCTCGTTTGTGAGTATTGCGTCCGCGACTGTAGAAGAACCGCGGGAGAGTGAGAAAATCAGCAAGGAGGAAAATCAATATATTCACTTCTCTTCTTTTAATGTAGGCATTTTCGGCGACGCGTCATTTCTTCATGGATAGAAGAGTGGCTCCGCTGATATTTGACGTCACTACGACGTCGTAGACGAGGAGACTCGTCACCATTCGCTCATCCTGGACAAGGCACAATAATATTCGGAGAATAGACCAGACTGCGACGAACGCCACTACAACGTCGTAGGCGAGGAGACTCAGAAAATGGACCAGACTGTAACCAACCATTGAAAATCGTTGATCCGCTACCCACAGTCGCTTGGCGCCGGAAGATTCGACAGTCTGTGCCAATTCATTCAAGTCAAACACATCCAAGGTAACGAACGCTTCTGATGACCATAGAGTTACGGCGCCGAAATAAATCGCTCTCGTCCTATAGGCGGGTTCGTAACGAGAAACCTAGACTGAGACCCAGGGCGTCAGGCGGTGCTCTCCAACTCGTGGTCAACATCAGCGTGTGGAGCGAATTGAAATTCGTATAGGCTCGAGTGTACGTGAGAGGTACAGGTTGCGACTAGACGGACTTGATACACAGCTCCAACTCGTCAGAGGTGATGTTTCTGATAGTTCGCCAGACTTCAGAGGTACGGGGCGAGACCAGCGACGACTAGTGCCTGGTGAATGGTGTGGATACGGTTGTTATACAGGCTGAGGCTAGCGTTCACTCTGCGTTAGAGGTCGTGTGGTTACTGAATCTGCGAATAGAAAGCAAGAGGAAAAAAAATGATCCGCGCTATCGGGACTTCTTGACAAACAATAAACGCCGGCATAGTTGCCGGCAGCCAAACATGTTCGTTCAGCATTCACACTCACTTGGAATGTCCCTGGCTATTTTCTGCTTTACAGCCATAGCTAAATTTTTTTTATTTCGTCGGCCGCGCGCTCTCCTCAGGCTCGACAGATGATCCCCGCTGCGTAGCATGCTGTGCTTTCTCGCGCTCTGAGTCAACTTATAGCAGGCTAGACCGTCGTGGAGCCTGGCCAACTCATAGGCTGGTCGCCATATATACCACGACGTTCCAAGAAATAGGCTCTGTGAACGGATGGTTTGTCTTGCACATGCGTAAAACCTTGCTTGAGATCACTCTTCAAAGTTAGACATCTAATAACCGCTCACGTCTCGAATAAGTACCTTGGTTCTCAGGACCTTTTGACGCTTATTTCTTGTTGGTGCTACTTCCCACGGCTCTGGCGTGTTCTCCTGTCAATAAAGACGTCCCCACGCGATGCGCGCTGAGGATTATACTCCCCTTGCGCCTGGATTATGGACCTTTACGGCGACGTTGTGTCTTCAGCTCTCCTTCGGTACCTATTCTCGGTCTATTCTGGATCCATCAAATCAAGGTCGTCTTTTCCCATGACTTCTATTCCTCAAAACTGCGTTTTTCTTCAATTCTGATATGACAATTCGACACGCGGCAGGTTGTGGTAGTTGTGCTTCGTCACGCGGCGAGTCCTCAACTCAGGATGACCTAAAGACATCGGTACATTCAGGGCGGATTGTATGTTATGCCGCGTTGATGGGGGGGACTTTTTGATTCATCAATCAAGAAAAAAGGCGTGGGCGTGGAAGCCCATCAGTTGCCATCGGATCGGAGACGTTTATCATACACCGACTTGGCCATTGTCCTCGACGCTATCAAATCTGATACATACCCTGTCGTGTATTTCAATAGACACGCATTGAATCCGAATCCGAGGGAGCTAGTAAGTAAGTAACCGTTCCTTAATTCTTAAAGAGACCTTTCTGATTTCTGTTCTGTGTTTTGCCTCTCGTCAAAGTGGCGTTTTCCTCAACGGCCGCAAGATTTCACACGCCCTTGCCCATCATCTCAATCTATCACCACAAGCCCACATTTTCTCTCGTTATTTTTAGTAAGTAAGTGTTTCCCTCTCTCTCTAAATGATCCCGGGACAGGCGACAATGACAGTTCATTTAGATATTTACGCGTGACTGGCGAAAAGTGCTGACGGTACCGCAACCTAGATACCCGACTGTCGCAAAAGAGGGATACTCGGCGAATATTTGAGGTAAGTAGTGTGTTACTCCATCACGGAGTAGGAGCGTGTTATCAGCGTTCATTTTAATCTAGGGCCAGACAGGGTCTACTCGGCTATTAGAGTACTCTAGTGTGTGTAACGGGGCCACAAAGCCTTTCTAAAGGTTCGACCATCAGCTTTCTGTTGGTGTCTCTTGGCTATGTCGGCGAGGGCGGACCATGTGGGGGTCCTCGAGGGTATTAATTTTTTGTGCTGTGGGACCGTTGTATTGAAATGCCGGCACGCAAATCGCGTCTCTTGACCGTTAATTGTCGTCGGTGTTCCGTGCTCAATCCGAGCCGGCGAAATCTGTTAGCTTGACGTGTATTCGTTCCTGTGGAGCGCCTACGTACTCTGCGGGATAACATATGATGCTGTCGGTAAGTCCTTGTCATGATGTGATTATCCTTTGTATGCTCTGAAAACTTTCTCATCTACCTTTCAGTCGCTGTCATCTCCTAAGGGGGTAGAGTTTGAGTTTTCTTTACTGTTCTGATTGAGAGGTACCTTTGACGGCATTACTGAGGTCCATATCACGACACGGTTAACGACATCTTCATTAACTTCTGTGCTCGGAAAATCTACTGGGAATACTTGACTTGTCCTCGTTCCACAAGGTGCGAAAGGCGGTGCGAACATTTCCATCAACAGAATCGCTGGGTCCATCGGACATCCATTCGTCTTGATCGCAGGCTGACGAGACAGAGACTTTATTTATTTTTCCTGCTCTGTTACAGTCGTACCTCCCGCCGAACGACTGCTGTTAACTCGATCGCGTTTCAGGGTGATCGAGCGCTTTACTCGATCCGCTGCGCCGTGTCAATGTTTTATTGAAAACACCCGCCTTCAGGGTCGACGTCCATTTCTTAAGGGGCTTGTCAGTCGCCTGATCGTCAACGTGTCTTTCAGTGCGCTTGAAAGCTGGCTCTAGGCAATTATCCGAGCAGGGATTGGCGAATGGACTATCCCGCACTACGGTTTCAAGGTTGATTCATGAACGTAAGTTTGGATGTACCTCTATGAAAATTGGTATCCATCCATGATGTACTCCCGCGTTCCCTCCATTGTCGAACTGAGGGCCCATGTGCTTTCAAAGAAAATGTTTCACTTTGGTCGCATTTTTTATTCTTTATTTTTTATAACCAATACGACGGACCAACTCTCCCTCATTGAGCGGCTTGACAACTTGTTAACGTGAGTGCATCATATCCCTATGCCATTCCATAATATCCTCTTGACGAATCCATTGCCCCCGGGAATTGCAAACCATTTGCGACACGTGTAAAAATTCCAAAGAGATCGGGTTGCAAAGATTGTACTCGTCCTGGCTACGCAGCATGCAGTGGTAATCATCTCGCACTCATGATATTTATTGAAAACGCCCGGTCTGATGGATCGTCGTTCCACAGCGACGACGAGCTTTTCTGGATGATTTCTCCACGCTACGTTATTAGACTGCTAGGCCTGTTGCAGCTTTGCGTGGATTCAAAGTCAATCGTTCAATGACTGTCCGCAGAAGCCAATGGAAACGGTAATCCTGGGAGTGTATTCGATGAAGGGACTATCTCCAGCAGTCAAGATCTTACCAATGAACACGGAGAACCTTCTCGTTAATGAAACACATGGCAAAGATTGATAACAACAATATTACGGGAATCATGGCGACCAGAAAATGATCGATGTTGCTGGAGATCATAATGCCCGACAACTACAAATGATTGCGTCGCGGCCTAGTGATCATCTTCCGTCTCATCTAAGGGTAGCACACATCAACCCTGAGAAATATGTTAATGGAGTCGAGAGTGCACGGCGAGCCATCTCTGGCCCCGATCCTGACTAGTACTGAAGGCGATGAGGAACTGTATGTCTGAGTTAACATCGTTTTTATCACCAGATCTACCACAACGCTCGTTTATAGCCTCCAACCTGAGATACCCAAAGTTCTGTATGTGGAAGTAGACGGAAAGACCCTACTCTCTGACCTGTACTTTTTCATTTACTGATCAATGATGCACGTTGTCTATCTCAATCTTGAGCACCGCCACAGGAATAGAGATATACATGAACGACGCGATCTATTCAGACTATGCAGCCTGTCAAAGTCCTTCGCCGGCAGCAAATAACACTCAAAAATTATCTGGACCCACCCCTTCCTCGTTCTCCGCCGACGAGGAGCTCACAGTTTGATCCAGCTGAAACATCCCCAGAAACGTGTACAGCTGGAGAGTACTCGGTCCCCCACGGTCGCCATGAAATTGAGAATATATTGTAGTTACCGATTCCTCCTTGAGTGGTCCCAAAAGTCTTCAGGTACGGTAGGATAGTCAGCTCAAGTATGCAGTAGATGAGGGAGGAATACAGGAATCTGAGATCGTCCCTGAAAGAAAATTTCTTCGCAGTTTGTGATCCATAAGATGGCTATGGTGGGCACAAGTCAAGGATCCCTCACGTCCCGTACTTATCGCCTTCTGAATTTTAGCCCGCCTGTAAACGTAAGTCCTGATGAGCCAAATGAAAATCATGGAATCTTCTGCAAATGCCATTAGGAGTACTACATCCACCGTCGCAGCTATCTCTATTGGGTTGGAACACGTCATTAGATCCCAGTCACTTTGGCATTTGTGGTAATAGGGAATTGATGGATTTCAGGTACAGGATATTTTTACAAGTTGACAGTGCGGACAGGATATACGTTCCGATTCAAGTTTGTTTTTGTTTCTAGAGTCCATACTAATATCGTTATAGACAAGGGGCGGGGCGCCCTCAGCTCGGAGAATAGATACGAAAATAACTGCCCTTCGATAAGGTACATGGGTCTGAAAATGGATTTTGTTAATAAACAAACCAATCAGGGGGATGTCCTACTTGAAGAAGATGGTTTCGAGAAGTGCGAGGAGTAAGTGCAACATGGGAGTGTAGTATGAGTATGGAGATCTATGTGCATCGTTATCAAAGATAGCACCGGAGCGACCTTCCGTCGCAGCGCAGATATCACGCTCCCGAAAAATGGCGCTCCTTCCCACCCTATTTTGGTTAGCTGCGAGAAAGACGGGATGAATCTGATATATCGCAGAAGAATCATCAATGAATGGTAATCCTGGATACAGAAGAGCAGAAGGAATTTCACACGGCTGAGCTCATAGTGCACGAACGTACATGATTTGATTCAATGCACCTGCGCGTGCACTGAGTCTCGTAGGGCTTGCGAAGATAGCGTCCCTTGATGACCTCAACACATTGGACAGGAAAATTAGCTGACTTATCAATATCAGCGATTGCAAGTGCTCAGAACTGAAGAGTTTTATGAGATCCGCAGAGTTAATGTACTCCGAGGTTACTGTATAATAATGACGGCTAAATAGAGTCCAAAATACTTAACAAGTTGAAGACCTGAGACACTACCGCAGGAAGGCTTCGGACTTTGAGGTCGAGCGTGATACTGTGAATGGGGATTCAGGAATATCGCAACAGGGGTAATGTACAACTCAAAAAGAAGGAATCAAAAGAAGCGCGGAGTTATTTCAGGCTCGCATTTCGACATTCACATCAACAACATGACGATGATGGACTACAGAAACAGGAGGGATTATCAGCTGATGGGAATGAGTAATAAGCACGCGAAGTACCTGCCTAGAATTCGAGAGTTGCCTCGGTAGACCAGATGCGAGGTAGATTCTCCCCAGCCCTTACAAGAACCTTCCAACCTGATGCTGATAGAACTCTTTTCACAGAATTTTACGTTTGACTCGGAGACTATCGGGCACGTAGAATTTTGCGAGCGACACTTGCGAGCTAGCGTTCAATTGCGAGCGTGACATCATTAGCGAGCGTGACACCATTAGTGAGTGTGATATCGAGCCCAAGTTCAACTGTGAATTATCCTGATATTTGGAAATATAATGGATACGTCGATTCTGCCATAGTAAGCATCCTTGTTTAATGTGAGCATGGCAGGCTGTAGCCGGTACAGTGCCTTCAGCAGAGAATGCATGTCTGAGTTACAGAGTCTTGAAGAGGAAATGAAACCAGTACAGTGAATTTTCTGCTCGCCCTTGAAATGTAAATACAAGGAGTCATATGCTTGAGGAGTGTTATGATAGCTGTCAAAGAAATGGCAGAGGAATAGAGGGATTTTGTGTTTCCTTTAGTTAATTTCTTACCAAGAACAAACATCAACAAAGTCTGAATTGTTCTGAACCTTGCACAGCCAATCCCTCGCTCGCAATCGTGATGGTATTGCTGGGCTTTGAGTGTATGGATCGGTGTCTGGCAAGCAGGGCAAGGATCTTGTTAGTATTTTCTATGCTCCTTACCTGGAATGAGATGCAGGATGGAATTCTTACTGAGCCCATAGGAGCTTCGTGGTTTTAGGATAGAAATTCGGACTCATAGACAATAGAAGATATAAAGATGAGTACTATGTGTTATAAAATTGGTCACATTCATTTGCGTTCTTTGTGACATACATGCGAGCGATGTGACAACGCTAGCGAGCAAGGTTACAACGCTAGCGAGCAACGTAATAACACTAGCGAGCAACGTAATAACGCTAGCGAGCAAGATAAGAACACTAGCGAGCGAGGTAAGAACACTTGCGAGCGATGTTTTAGGGTTCTTAGTTGGCCGATCGGTATGTGATTTGTGGCTGTACCAACTGTTTGATTAACAAGCAGGAGCTCCATTGCAATCCGCCGGCGGAACAGTACTCCTATATGTCGGATGGACTCTTATATACTTTATTGACTGAGTCGGCACCCTCACCGCGTTATCCTTATCGCTACGCTGTGTGAGGGTGAGTACTTTACATACATTGCTACATTTACCTTACTGATGAGTACTTGTAGTCTATATTATAGCTAACGGCGTACTCTATTAGGTACAGTGAAATAACACCGTGTTATCCTTATCGCTATGCTGTGTGAGGTCTATATTATAGCTAACGGCTTACTCCAATGTTTCCATTACATTTCCAAATATCAAGATAACTCACAGTTGAACTTGGGCTCGATATCACGCTCGCTAATGATGTCACACTCGCTAATGATGTCACACTCGCTAAAGATGTCGCGCTCGCAATTGAACGCTAGCTCGCAAGTGTCGCTCGCAAAATTCTCCTGGCCCGAGACTATCATGGCAGAGAAGCAACATTCTTGAGCGTGAAACCTGTGGACGAGGGCAGTCTCAGGGTACCTTCAGCCGCAAATGGGGCTTCGACGGAGCTGTTCCATCAATCCATCGCAGTACCCCCTAGGACCCAATCAACAGGCGTCTATGCGCATTCCATTCTGGTCTGAACTGCTTCAACTTAAATCTCAGATCGACAAGACACAAAGAGATGTACACATTTACGTGAATTTTAGGCGGTTGTCTTATGATCCTCGTAAGGGTGAATGATCAATGTCAGTGACAGGACGCGTGGCGTAGGTGTTTTTTTAAGGATATGAATATCCAAATTCTGACACGGGACCGTCATCAAGAAAGCAGAAGGCTATAGACATCATACCGAACGGAAACAGATTCTTGCAAGTCTCGCAGTCAGACTTCCACCGAAGGACCTTGTTTCGAGCGCTTGCTTGAGCTATGGCGTGGAAATTTTCGTACCGTAAGTCTACAATGTCACTGTCGCGCTGAGGAAAAACTGATATTGACTAAGAATAACCTCGCCTATACCTCTTTCGCGGTGATAATTTTTGATCCAAGGTTCATCGACATCGTTGAGCGTTTGACATTACGTTCAACTGTCAAGCGCAAGACCCCTGATGCACAAAAGCGCTCTCGTTAAACTGTGACTGTTGGCACTCAACGCGACCGTGCTAAAGGTTAAAAGGGAATCCAGGCCATCACGGCACATCGGTATTACAGATTTCCCGAAGCCTTCGACAAATAATGGCATATCTTTTCAGCTTCTTTTGCGTCCCTTGTTCCTTGTCCCTGTCCTTCTCACGCTTTCGGCTTCCTTTCCTTCATCGCTCAATCATGCTGGGATTCCCTATACGACGAGCATCCAGTACTGATTTTCGTTCAGCAAGTCTGGACTACATTGAGACTGACTAGGGGCTACTGAGGACTACCGCAAGCGTCTCTCTGCGTCGTTCCGGTCTTGATCCTGTTTTTCTGCACGATCTGAAAGATCGCTCTGGTTGGACGGTCCGTATTTTGTAGTCTCTGGGGTATCCTATATTCGGTCGTATTGCTGGTTGTACATATACCGTGCTGTGAGACATACCCTCCCGGCCCACTTGCGGCATCCACCAAAAGACTGTACCATCAGTACGGGCTGAATCGGACCATGGTGTGATTGCTACACTCATCTTCTCTTAATGATTCGCTCACGCCAACCAATCTCCACCTGCAGATGTATTTCCACGTCTGACTAGGCCAGCGCCGAATCACCTACTTCTTTGGCATATGATCGAGGTAATTATTTAATTTCCGGGAGGGGAAGTCATCTTCGGAATACTTCTACACATGATGAACACCTGCCCCACGAAGCCGCGGTCGAATACGGAGGCAATCTGTTGCAAAACTGCAAGATGATCTCTTCGAGGCGTGTCAAAATTTCGATACTATGTTCTAAGATTCGGACAGCGTTATCTGCAAAACGTGTCGCTCTCGCTTTTGCTGTCTATCATCACATTATCATCTTTCATCTGAGGGTCGTACTCGTTGATTGGGCATTATCTGTCGCTCCATAACTTTCATACCACATGTGGACACCGCAGGCATACGCGCGTTGCATACATCAACATGATTCTAGCCCTCGCTACAAGCTGAAATAGCCACCTGTCACAGCCAAGGCGAATTATTCTTCTATTGAGTGACATTGATTCGTCCGCTCACCTTCCTGTATATAGCCTCCCGTAATATACGGAATCTTGGGGCCCGTTCCTGCGAAATTCGGAAGTTATTCGCATTTAACTATAAAGATGCTCCTGGAGGAAAGTAATGTGGTTCGTGGCGGTCCCGGCTCTAGGTCACCGAGCTCAACGGCATAAGTCCGTTGGCCCATTAACGTTAATTGTAGACCGAAACAAGTAGAAGAGCTGCTGTCATCACTCTTTCGCAAACGGTAACCTGTCTTCGGCCACAAATTCTGTCGAGAATGTTCTATTGCTACGCCACAATCGATCGTTCACACCTCTGACACTGAGTTTGTCGTGACCGTCCATTCCATCTATGTCTCTACACCGTCTTTGAGAGGTCGTAAAATAATAACGTTTCGGGTATCAGCTCGCTAGAGCAGTTGGAGATGCCACGGCGAATGGTGCATAATCCTTTATGGTGGCTTTTGTTCTCGTTCTGATTTGCTCAATTTACCCGACGGAAGAAGGCAAAGTGCCGTATATTCGAGAATTCGAGAATCCATTCAAGATGTGATACTGACATGACAGGCATTTCAACTACCTCAAGTTATTCTTCCTACGAGGTGCGTTACTTCTTCCGTCTACATTTTCTCCATTTATATTTCTCCGCCGCGGATGTCAGCCTTTCCTGTACAGATCAGTCACGTCTGATTCGCTGGAGAGGGAAACAGTATCGCATAGGACGAAAAGATAATGGCAAGTGCCGTATGGGCTTATAGACAAATAATGTTAGACGCAGATGTGTATTCCTTCTCTGGGAACGAAAGCATCTGTTAATATTCACCGCCACCTTCCGCTAGGTCCTATTATTGTGTAGCACACACGCTGTATCCAGAACTCATTCACGATGTGGCACCATAACTTGTCAGTTCTTCTGCTCCTTCGTACTCCGAGTGATATATCACCCCTTGATCATCCCAAGGCACCGAGAAACCCGAAATTGGGTACTGTTTCAGTCCTGATTCCAACCTCCGTCAATGATCAAGGAGAGAATGTAGATGAAAAGAGCTACGAGGGTTCGTTGCCATCGCCAACTAAAAAGTAGGGCGCAGAGTTTTTGCGTTGCCTCGCCTGCATATCATAGTTCTGCAGACGCTCGGTTAAAATTCAAGGTTATCAACCATGACGTGAGAAGATGTTTGCATTATCTCCTTTTGCTAGTTAAGGCTCTCGCTCGTGCATAAGTACATCTTAGTTCGGTCCTTGCAGGTATAATAGAAACGGGTTTACGAGGAAATGGTCGAAGGATGAGGTGCACTATCCATTCTACCAGGTCCTGAGATAGAGAGGAGAGTACATTGAGACTGCCCCCGCGCTCAAATTGCGATGTGAATGGAGGGGGCTAGAATCTACGTCGGAAAGGATGGGCAAATGGACCTTGATTTCGTTCGTTCATGATGCTATCACGGGGATTTGTGAGCGTTTTTCAGAGATGCCAACTTGACTATGGACACTTGGCGAGGTTACTCGTGAAGCGTCTTCTTGATGTATCCAACGAGTACTTCAGGCAGCGCTTAAGCAGTTTTAAGGGTTGATGAAGTAAGGGATATGCTGAAAAAGGAACAGTTTTTGAATACAATAGTATCTGGAGGGGGAAAAGATTTTAGGTTACCAGGATCTTCAGATTTAATGGGAAATAGAATGGACAGACGGGTAATCCTCGACTTAAAAGAGTTCCTGGGGGCTATAATTTAGAAATCAAAACGACTGCACGGCAAGGATGAGAAGTATTGGTTAAATTGTCGTGTAGACGTGAATTGGATGTGAACGCAAAAGATGGATCGATAGCCGGTGACCGAAACGGCACGGTCGCCGAGGACCTGAAAATGTAATCATGTCAGCCTTAGATCTTATTTTTCAACGCCCCCCCATGATTCGGAACGAAGCTTGCTTGCACGCCTGATGCGGACGAGGACGAACCACCATTATCTCACAGAACATGAAATGACTCGGAATCAGAACGGCGAACGGTTCAGCCTGCGGCATCATACGGAAGTGGATAACCGTTGCCATCTCTCCGGTTGTGGTTCGACGTCGAGATTCTTCACTCTCGCACGCTGCCCAACTCAGGTCTTGGTGTTGGGGGAAGGAGGAAGGTTGAATAACGAGGCAGGCTATTCGATATATCTGGTCCTCCTGCGAGTCCATATCCGTGTCCTGGCTCGACGGCAAGCAGTCGGTTGGTACACAAGACGCGGTCATGCCTACTCGGTTACCACTACTAGCATAGTCTACTAGTCCTATATCGATTCATCCATCTAACACCCTTTCTCTAGTGAAATACTCGCGGGGATATTGCAGGATTTAGGAAGAGTCAGAGAAAACTTAACCAGGTGTGTTCAGGTGACTGATAGAAGTCCGTAGACCAGGTCGACCCCCTCCGATTACCAAGCGCACCCTTGGGCGGTCGTACGATGAAGGGGCTGATATTGACTATGGTGTAAGATCCAGAGGCCTCTTCTTCGGCGCCAACGCACGCAATGTCGAATGTATTCACGGGATACTGCAGTCAGGTAACCTATCATGGTATGTAAAATTGCCGTACTCGCTATCTATCACTGATTTATTTTAGCTTGTTGGCCACTTTGATTACCAGTGGAGAGCGTATCACGAGGGTCGACATTCAGAGGACTACTGTGGTCCCAGGGTGTGATAGAGGACTCGCTTGCAGCACAGCACACGCAGTGACGATGCGAGGAACTTACACGAGGTGCATGGTTATCGGGTACGTCCTCGTATAAGATGTACGATTACTTGTGTGGCTCATCTCTACCATTCTAGTGAAACTTCGCATGGTTCCCTCCAGCTCGTCTTGGCGAGCTTCCTATGGTACTGCTATGGCCTGCACGAGTGATCTTTATTGCCGCCGCGACTCTGCTGTACGGTCTAGTATTGGAGTGACGGTAGGAGAGGAGGAAGAGTTGCGGACGTGGTACCTTCAGAAGCTTTTCGCTTTCATGTTGTCGTCGCGCTAGCATGGTCGCTGTTATGTCTGCCAACAGTATTTTCTTCTTAGGTTTCAAGCCGCTCAGTGACAACGTAAACGAAGGCTTCAATCTCAACAGCAACTGCGTGCACGATTTGTGCTGTGTCCGTGGTTATTGGCATGCCGTCTTTGGCTCAAGCGAAGTTATACTTCTCAGCCACTTTTACCCAACGAGCGACGCGGGTGGGAGCGTATTTCAAGCTCCACGCATCAGTGATACGTCTGCTAGCTCGACGTCTTTGTAAATCTGAGGATGTCCGTGGCGACACGAAGAAAAGTTCTGCAGCGGTTAAGCGTGAGGAGGCTCTGAGATAGACAAGTGCTTGCATTCACCTTGCTCGACAATGCCGGGAGATCATGAGACACTCTGTCGGCCAATAGAAATCCGAATCAGTTTGGCAGCCGACGAAGACGGGCAAGTATCTATCTCCAGCGCCAATGGAGACCTGAATCATACGAGGGCCCTTGAAGCAATGAAAAGCTTGTGAGAGGATGGCCTAGAGTACGACGTTCGTATCGATGTACGAGTATTAGTTTCTGCCATACCTGGAGCACAGATTCTCGCCAGTCATCCCAACCGTCAGAACTCATCTCGCTTCTGTGATAGCGTCCCAGATACGGCAGTGAAACCCACAATGGACCGATGAGATGCTAGTAGGCAGGATCATACATTGAAGTCGGAAGAGAGAATACGCCCTGCTCTCTGACGGTATGGCCGATGGGATGGGAGGCAGAAGAACGAGATCGCGGGGACCTAGCTTGGACACTGTAAGATGAAGCTGGACAAAAACAGCAAGCTATACAGGGGTCGAAGTGCGGTGATGATCAGCGTCTAGTAATCGAAGGTTGCAGTAGTAACAAGAAAAGCAAGATATGTGTGAATTACTCACCTAGCTGGGTGATGATGCGCAGCGAGCGCTGTCCGCCCAGTCCTTCCATCATACCCATCTCACGTACAGCAATATTCAAGCACGTTAGATCCGTTCATGTTCCTGTGCAGTTGTGCCCAGCTCAAGCTTTGATACTCGATGATGTTGAACGTAGTGGACACCATTATTTCGCAATCGCACGTTCACACTCTTCATTGAAGTCGGCAGGTAGGATTATTACCATATTCTCGTGAAGTAATGATGCACCGATGCCTAAGTGTAAAGTTTCAGAGGATACTCACCGAAGTCGAGAAGACGGGAAATCTTACTAGATAGGTGCTACTTTATGGAAGGAGCGTCGAGAGAACTGGATAAAAATTCCTGAAATAAAGAGGGACTGAGTCACGTCGGCTCCATGTCTTGGAATCCGACTGCCATCAGCACTGGGGTTGTGGGCCAGGAAAGGAATTCAGCAATCGAAGCAGTGTGATCAAGGGCTTGTAAACTCAGCGGCAGTTACCGGCAACGAGGCATCCTTGCAGGGAAAATGCCGAAATTGGTTGGGAACCGCCTTTCGCCCTTTCCCACCTTTTATGACTATCCTGCGCGCGGTTTTACTCTCTGATGGCTTGGCGCGTTCGTTGCGGGACTGTAGCATGTAAGGTTGATATCTGCATGCACTGTACAGTGCTCATAGGACGATGAGACTGCGAAATCGACGTGGGTGTCGATTTGGTGCCAGGGTGCGTCGCTTCTCTGTTTTTTAATTGCTGTAGTTAACCAGTTGGCTCTGGATCATAGCAGCCCTATTCCCAGTCACAGAGACACCGTTGTGGCTGCCTTCAATATTCCTCGATGATAATGAGGACCGCCGTTAAACGTTACCCCCCCGCAGGCTGGCGTTTCCTCGTACTACTTCCCCACTCCTACTTCAAACTCAACAGCGAACTTGCTCCACTTCTGCTATCTTCTTTGCTGCATTATATATTGCAGCATTCGCGCCAGGAGACACATCGAGGACCCGTTGTGTAGTTTTCACGCCCGCCGTTTCCTCGCTTTGGGTACCATGGTCTGTGATTTCCGTGTTTTGCGTTGTTGCAGCTCATTCATTTATACCAGATCGTTACAGGTTCATTGTCAGTGACCGAGGAGCATTATACAGAAGTTTCAAACACTCACGTATGCATACTGAACTAGCCATCCCCCCGCGATCGACGGACGACTCTCGTGAGACCGCTCCCCACTTCAAAACAAGGGTGACGTTGCTCTAAACCTCTCTGTACCTGGGCTGCAGTATGAGCTGCTGCACAACTAAAGAGAAGACATACGACGAGAACCATTTTTAACGTCCCTGTGTTCTTTGTTTGCTTACCGCCATCGTCGAAACCCGCACCTCTTCCACTACGACAACCACCGACCTCTTCAGCGCGTCCATCGTAAATGTTACGATGTAGACACCTTTCGGAGATGCAACAGCTGCTGCGTAGATTGTCGTTACGCTCGTCGTCGTTGGGTCAACACGACACTCCATCTAACGGCGACCACGGATTCTCTGGGCTTTTAACTGCCCTAGAAATAGTGTCATCTCCACGAGAACCATCCAACGGCATGAAGTACACCGTTCTATTGGTTGCCGTTAACGTCGTTGTCTCATGCCGCCACCGAACTTGCGACCCTCCTCTTTTTCGTATGGCCGCCTTCAACATGTGAATCCCGTTCACATGCCACCTCCCCTTCTCCTACTAAGAACACCTTTACCCCGGCATTCAATTGCCGCGGAGATGGGGTTTTCTGGAGAAAACACATGAGCGTGACCAAGAGGACCGTTTCAATTGTACTCGTCATCATCGCCATCACGCCGCTGCTGCCGCGTCTTCCAACACCCACCTTATCAGACTTTTCTACCCAAGACGACGGTTTCCCAGGCTTCATACCGTAGTATCGACCACGAGACAGCGACAGTAGAAAAGTTCTGTTCCACAAGGCCATTAGCGTCCCCCAAAATCGTGCTGGGACCTGTCAGCATCCCTGATATGCTCACGGGGACCAGATTTCCGGTTAAGCGACTAGCAGATCCTCTAGCAAGGGGGCCGGCGCTATGGTTTCTGGTCATCTTCGTCTTCAAGACGTCACCATTTTGTACCACCTTCAGTGACTCGCTTCGTTGAAGTACGAGGAACGGCGACACGTACTGACCTCGGGATTCAAAATGAGGTCGACGCGCCCTATCCCAACCAAGTCCCTCAGTTTACTGGTGCGAATACAGACATGCTCGTCGCCGCAGGCCCAAGCAATTCCGTCGCTGATGAAGAAGGCATGTACTGGATGACGTGCAAGGTTCGTCCACCCTCTTTCGAACCTATAACTCGGAACTGACAGTTACACGTAGTGGAAAAACTCTGGAGATGGGTCGTCAGGCTCGCCCTACAGCAGCTTCCGGTACATGCCAGATATCATCGGCTGCAACATCACTGCCGCTACCTCGGGTGGAGTAACGCCTTGGGCTCTGATACCTGACGATGAAAGCGCCGCGGTATTTACTGTCGCAACATCACGAAAAGGCATGACGAGGACTTTTTCACGGTCCCCATGTTTTTGGTTCTTCTGCCGCCATCGTCGAAACCCCCATTTTTTCCCACTACGACGACCACCGACCTCTTCACCGCGCCTTTCGAAGCTGTGATACTGTGTATTCTCTTCAAAGGTGCCACTACTCCTGCATCAATTGTCGTTATGCTCGTCATCGCAGGATCAACACCATCCTCCCTCCCTCTAACAACGATGGCAAATTCTCTGGGCCTACAAGTGACTCAGAGCTGATGTCCCTCCTCCCCACGAATGTCATAGAACGCTGTGAAGTACATTGTTGGATTGATCACCATCTTCGTTGTCTTGATGCCGACGACGATTTTTCACAGGATCACACCTCCCTCGCATCCGATGGCAACTGTGCCCATACTCTGCTATCCAGCACAGTAGGAACGAGCGAATCAGTAGTGTCACCACCACAGTCAACTACGTGGACCATGATTACAATACTCCTCTCTTTAGTATGGCCGCCTTCGTCGTGTGAATCCTCTTCACATGCTCACCCCCCTTCTGCTACCCACAACGGTATTCTCCCGTGGTTCAAGCGTCACGGAGACGGTTTTTTTCTCAGAAGACAACACACCAGCAGGGTCTTGGGGGCCGTTTCTATTGTCGTCGTCGCCGCCATAGCCAGGTCTTACAGCTTCTACTTTCATACACCTTTTCACCCACGACGATTTTCCGCCTGAAAACAGTGGTATCGACTGCAGGGCAGCGACAATGCGGATAATATAAAATGCTACGAGACAATCGAAATTAACACCCCCAACGAGTGCCTTGCGCAGGAGTACGGCCTCAAGCGCCGGTCATGTATTCTCCAGCTCGACATGTTCAAGCTCAACTTCCTCTGTTACACCCCCGACGCTCATTGTGTAAGTTGCTGACACATTTTTACCCCGAATTTGGCTCACATCTTTTCAGAACGACTCGCAGTACCATCAGCTCCTCCGCCGTTTCAACTACATCCACGCCCAGCTCGATATTTTCAACGACATCTGCGCCGTCCTTCCATAACGTCTATCACTCTCGTTATCTCGGCAGCTTCTCTCCCGCCCTCAACGACGACAACTTCTGCTGTGTCCAACACCTCTCAAACTGACACCAGCACATCCTCGTTATCCATTGCCACGACCTCCGAGGAATGGACCAAGATCACCCCCACTTACCGTTGCCACTTCCATCTTCGGTCAGCTCACCACATACGCGATGAATACGCCCACATCCCTTGCCATCTCCGACATGGATTCGAGTGGTGTCAATCGTACAGCGCTTACTGCGGGCGTCACTACTGCTGCTGTCGTCCTTACCGCCATCGCGCTCGATGCTGACTTCATTTATATACGTGCCCAGGAATGGGGTGTCGGTTTCATGGAGACTATTGAGCACATCAGACAGGAAGCCAAAGATGCCCGTGCCGTTCGGCTACTCAATGACGAAATTGAGGATACGACTCACCAGCGGTAAAGGTATCTACCGAATATGTCCGTGTCGATACCTCGCTCGATACCGCTGCCTCCCCTCCTTCAAAACCTTCACTTCTCTCCTACCTTCAACCACGACCACCTCTGTCAGGTCGACTACCTCCCAAACTGACACCACCATGTCCCCACCGTCCATTACCACGGCTTCCGACGAATTTTCTGCGACATCTAGCGCTCTTCTGAGCTCGAGATTATCCTTGGACATGCCTGGTCCTGGTATTGTCTCAATTCTCATACCAAAACGATTTCTCGGAGGGCACAGGTGAGTCTTCATACCTTTTTCGAAACTTCCCTCGGGCTCAACCTCCCATTTTTTGAAGCTGTAGGAACTTTTGTACTGATTCTTTCCCAATTCTGCGAAAGTCTGTATTCCGGATGCACAAGCTGAACATGATACAGCGTCCCAGAATTTTCTATGAGAATACTCTATTCTGTTAGATGGTAAATTCCTTCTTCTCATCCCTAAAAATTCTTCGTCTGACTTGTCATCTGGAATATAGGATCTCAAGGGACCCATTCGGCGTGATGTTGTTCACCTCGTTGTACGCCATTCCCATTTTGTCTAATGCTAATTTCACTAACACCCTGCATCAGATACACTTTATTATGCAGACTTTTTTCAACCCTAACAGTAGGGTTGGCCTTCTTGTGGGCACAACCCTAGCACCTCAGAAGGCAACCCTGGACACCTCTTGGCCCAACCCTGGAGACATCTGGCACTAACTCTGGAGACATTCTCCCTCAACCCTGGATACCTCTCTTGCCAACCCTGGAGACTTTGTGGCGCACCCCATGCCACAGCACAGGCCAACCTTACAAGACTCATAGAGCCCCAGACACTGAAGGCCACCATTGGCCAATGCTCAAGACACCCACAGATATAAGCACACATATTTGGCCCATGAACAAGAGTTTCAGAGGAACCTTTCATACATGTTGGCGCCCATGGTGGAGGCAGATATTATGTCCTGCATGTATTACATCATGGGAATTTATGTGGCCCATAAATAGCACCATTCATTTTTGCACATGTGACATAATGTGTCCAAAAAGAACAGATCATGGGAATTTGTGCGGTCCGTAAGTGCCGCCATTCCTTTCTGAACATGTGACATAATGTGCCCAAAAAGAGCAGATTGTGGGAATTGTTGCGGTCCATAAGTGCCGCCATTCCTTTTTGAACATGTGACAAAATGTGTCCAGAAGTAACAGATCGTGGGAACTTTGGGCCACCTTGTAGTACATGTGCCACTAAGACATATGTAATCTTTCCTCCAGTAGTTTGATAGTTGATGATGATGTAATCCTGTTTTAAGTATTCACACCCTTTAGGGCGTATGCATACATCTGTGTCTACTGTGCATATACCATACATTTCTTGGGTGTTCTCATTCTTTGGTGAGGTAAGTACTATAACTATGTGATAAGCTGTAAACTATGCAAAGAGAGGGTGTCATCCTTGGGGGAGGTGGGTCTCTGTGGTGTGTTTGTGATCTTGGGACAGGTGGTTTGGTGGTCAAAAGTCGACCCGTGGTATGGCGGTTATATAGAGGGCGGTTCGCGGCATCATTGTTGTTTTTTAGGGATCGCTTCGCCCATTGGTGTTTGGAGCGTGTTTGTGGGGGGGGGGGCTGTTAGCATTACTGTATGATGATGAATTCATGAAGTACTATCCTCCTGTGGGGAGGTGGGAGGATGTCGTCTGCAAAACGGTCATCCTCCCCCTCACATGCCCGAGGCACAAAAACTTTGTTCCCACTCGAGCCACGTTCCGTGGGGGAGGATAGGTTGGATTGGGTCTTGCACTGTATGAAAGGGTTTCATAACGGCTTGATGTAGACAACGTGTAGGGTGTAGAGTGTAGAATTAGTATGATACAATTCTGATGATAGCATGATGGACTTTCCTCCACTGGTTAGGTGGGAGGAACATAGTTTGTCAACTGATTCTCCTCCCCCTCGCACGCCCAAGGCACAGTTCCAAGAGGCCAACCTGCGCTACATTCTATGGGGGAGGAAATAGAGGGAGGTCTAGGTAGGCAAAACGGCCAGTGTGTCATATGAATGCCAGGGTCGAGTGGATGTTTGTCGACGAGATCGCTCACAGATGTTGTAGTTGCAGGTTTCCGATTTTTGTCCTGCAATGCAGGGTTTGTCAGGCCTCTGCATACCTTCGGCAAGAAAGGAGGAAGTGTGATACGGTTTCCGGTACGTTTCACGCTGTGCACTTCACGGAAGCGACCGTGTTGATACGGTGTAGGTGAGTGTTCAGGTTGGCATGTGAGATGCAAAGTTGTGTCAGGATACTGGCTTCTGAATGGGATAACGTGTTGTATATCCTCTCGGTCTTGGCAGAAGGCGGTGTTTGGTCTAGCTTCTTTAGGAAATGGCAGGTGGTTGATGTTGACCATTTCGTCGCCCAGTCCCTCTGGGTTTGTTGGGTGAATGCCGCGATCGTGGCTGACTTGCTCCATGGAAGCGGTGTTGCCAGGATCGATCTGTCATCAAATAGAGGGGAAGATTTGCCTTGCGCTGCCTGTTTTGCCTCATTGTCTACTGTTTTGTTGCCTTCAATTCTGACGTTCCCTGGCACCCATTGAATTGTTATTCTGAGTGTTGATCGCCTGCGCTGCAGTCTGGTAACCTATTTGTGGAATTCTTTGACGAGGTATCTCCCTGATTTCGTCCCTTTGCTTTTCAGTGCGAGTAGTGCCACCTGCGAATCAAGAAGGATCATGGCACATGTGAGCCTTGGTATGCTCTTGATGATATCAACTGCCAGAATTGCTCCCACTAGT
Source organism: Armillaria luteobubalina (assembly GCA_030435615.1). Classification (NCBI taxonomy): domain Eukaryota; kingdom Fungi; phylum Basidiomycota; class Agaricomycetes; order Agaricales; family Physalacriaceae; genus Armillaria; species Armillaria luteobubalina. The sequence continues at coordinate 284,233 of JAUEPU010000069.1, forward strand.
TCCGCTTCGAAAACTGTGTGGTGAGCTTCCGAGCTGATGTGCAGATGACGTGTCACTTCACCGTCATCTCTCTTTTTGAGCCAGGCAGCAGCACCGACACCTGCCCTGTAGCCTGAGCCATCCGTGTAGATATAGGTGCCATCGTTTGGGAGGCATTTCGCACGATTCTCTGCTTCATCCTTGGAGTCGTCGACTATGAATGATAGTGAGCCGTGGGTGCTTTCTTGATTGGGCCCTACTGCTATTGATTCCCAGGTCTCCTGAAAGTCATCGAAGGCTGCTAGGAGGTTATGAATCAGGGATCGGTGAAATCTGGGGGTACGCCTGCATCTCTGAACTATGTGCGCGAGCGGGTGGGAGGGTGGTAGGGTGCAGAGGCGTGCTGTGGCTTTGTAAGCTGCTAGGTTGAGGCATAGTTGGGTGGGTAGTATATGTGCATGGTAGTCCAGGGTGTCTGTGGCTGTAGTTCAAAGTCCTCCTGCTGCGATCCTGCAGGCGATCCTCTGGGGTTTGGCTAGCCACGATGCCAGTTCTACTGAGCCTTTTCTTCTTGTCCGCCCTCTAC